>MU827085.1:0-13815 GCA_029204205.1 Desmophyllum pertusum | reverse complement strand
GAGCTGATGTCTGTAATTATCAACAAGAGCATACAATAGGGAAAATACCAAAATTCTCAAAAAATTCACAAGATAGCCCTTGGTGAACTATTACTAAAAATATATGTTTTACTTCAATCCGGCAATTATTTTCGAGATACGGAGGTAAACTTGGTTTGGCAGCTCTCAGACCGGTTTTTTGGCGTTTGACACCACACATTTTGGAGACGTTGTTTTGAAACTCAAAACAATTTTATTCCGAGAAACAAATTACTCATCAGATTAAGTAGATAATAAGACATATTTTGAGCGGTTATTTTATCAATTTGAATTAAAATTGAATATTTGAAAGATTTTTCATTATTTACATTATTTTAAGCAATTTCTTGGCAATGCAAAATTGATGAAATTGAGAGGCTAAAATCGTTGACTGGTACATAGCCTAGAGTATAGAGACTTATACTACATGAAAGAGCATTATTTCTTCTTTTAAAATCTGTTTTCAAAATCATGGCAACTAAAAGAAGAATTTTGAGGCTGCGAAATACAAGTAGTACTTTTGTGTAATTTGAGCTTTTCCGTCACGGCATTCCGATGCTAAAACTCAGATAAAACACAACATTAAAACATTTTGGAACAACAGAAGTTTAATAATATTTGTTATCAGGCACCAGCACATGTTACAAGACTATTTTCTGTGATTTGCTATCGCTTTTTGGCAATAATAAAATAATTTAGCTATTTTATTCGACCTTGAGTTCCAAAGCGTACACAAGTCACGTAACGTTTGTCAAGGTCAACTTGAAATCAAATCAAATCGGAACATTTTGCACTCTGAAATTACTGTTCAACACACAGAACAATAGCTATGAGTGCTTTGTTATTCGTACCTTAGATTGGGCTTTCTGGATATTGAAGAAATCCATGAGATAAATCGGGAACAATATCTGTTGGCTGTATAATTAAATACGGTACGCGGTTTCCAAATTCGTTCAGAGATTGCGTTACATACATTACAGTGGGAGACCGCTGTAATGTTATTTCGATTATGGGCCCCGAGCGAATTGTTTTTAAAAAAACTTATGGAAATTTCACAACCGAATGGCCACAATGCATTAATTTGATTAACGTCACCGGATTTAGAAATTTTGAAATAAATTAATCCAGGACGCTGCCTCAAAGGACAAGTGCAAGAAAGGGCCGTCGACATATTCCCAAGTGCCCCCGCTTAACGTCAAGGTCAGAACCCCCCACTCCTCCCCCCCCCCCCCCCCCCCCCCCTCCATAACATCCACTTGGAATTTTGCTGTCCAATCTTTTTCTAGCGTAGCTTGCAAGCAGGCTCGCGTTTGGGCCTTGAGCAACGAAAGTCGTGAGATTTACGTGCGATACACTGAGCAATCACATGTGTAAGTGAAATGAAATTGTTCTCATTTGTTCTCATTTTCTACAGAACCATGTTTTCTCTTTATGTTCCATTCTTAAACATGAAGTAAAATAACAAAGATTTGCCTATTTTTTTTGCTCAAAATGCCCACCCTAACGTCAAATATTTTCTCTCCTTACCCCCCCCCCCCTCCCCAAACGTCCAGTGGAGGGGCACTTGGGAATATGTCGACGGCCCCTAACCATCATCAGTTCATTATAGTAAAAAAAAAACTGGAATGAAAAAATCAGTGGAACAAGTCATTGTCAAAGGATGTTCCAAAACTCGGCAACAGTGCACGTGCAAGAACATGACCCAACAAGATCTGCGTTAGGGGAGGACCGCGTTAGGAGATACAAAATGAAAACCATTGAACTCCAGCACGGACTACACTGACCACATAATGTGCGAATCCAGTAAATTATTATATTGCTTACCACATTTCAGCAATAAAACCAGCAGCAGCATTCTAAATTGTGCGCATGTGCGGGATTTATATACCCTTGCTTGTCCCTTGCTTGTAATCGGCCTCGTTTTCAGGTGTTCTGAAGACAGAAGGTCCGCTATAAACGTGTCCAATAATTTTTCGCGTTTATTCAATGAATATTCCTCCGGTAGCAATGAGAGCAAACGGAAGCGTTACAGTAATTATGCATTGCGAGACCAACCACCGCACGGAAAACGAATTATTGGCTTAACGTATCTGACTGTAAATCGCAGACTTTCTCGCGGGACGCGCCATGGAAGGCGGCTGTATTCGCAGGCTAGTTATAAAACAGCGCGAGCACTCGTGAGTGTTCCGAAAGTTATCGCTTTCCGACGCAATAGCACTTATCCTCAATTCCCAAGTGATCTTTCAGTGGTGGCGAGGATCACTAACTACACGCGGTCATTGCGCACCTCGCCTCCAATTTTTCCTGCCAGCCTGAAATGTCAGTTTCTCTCCAGCTTATAGGTTTACCCGGAGCGTAGACTACCAGCAGTCCCTCTTTCCCTTAGTCCGTCGAGCGAGAAGAGCGAGAGGGGGAAATCCCCGATTTCACATTCAAACCTCTTTTATCCTCTTTCGCTTGGTTTGTTTGTTGCCCCATTTCAGACCATGTGATGTTACTCTAGAGACTTGTTTCTTTCAAATTGAATCATATTCACTTGCACTTGCACATGTACTTGTACATGAACACAATTTTTTTTAGAGAAAATCATGATCCGAAATGGGCAATTTATACATTATACGAAGCTAATTTTTTTATTTAATTTGATATCATGTTACAAATGAGAATCGGAAAACAAAAAACATTTTTCGGGAAAATGGAATCTAAAAATAAGCAGTAGTTTCTTGTTCCGGGTAACCAGCTCTTCTTCCTAACAGAGGGAAGCTAGCGCTTGTAGCTGTTTCTGGTTTGTTTCTAATAAAATTGATTTTATTTTCTTTGGGTTATTACTGACATATCATTTACAAATTAAAATGTCATAAAGAAAAAAAAGTTACTTACATTTATTTAAAGATTTGCTAGCACGACATTAGTTCTCGTATTGTGATTGTTTGTGACCTTTTACACAGTTGGGGATGCGACAATTTATGCGTATGAGAAATGTCGACGATTATTTTATTCATTAAACAAAGAAATCTCACGCTATTATCGTCATTATGAAGACTCGGTCCTCCTAACGCGGCCCTCCCCTAACACGGATCTTGTTGGGTCGTGTTCTTGCACGAAGGTCTAAGATATTGCACTGTTGCCGAGTTTTGGAACATCCTCTGACAATGACTAGTTCCACTGATTTTATTCATTCCAGTTTTTTTTACTATAATGAACTGATGATGGTTAGGGGCCGTCGACATATTCCCAAGTGCCCCTCCACTGGACGTTTTTACTATAATGAAGTTAGGTGATGGTTAGGTTGCACTTGTCCTGTAAGTACAGGCTCCTGGATTAATTTCTTTCAAAATTTATAAATCCGGTGACGTTAATCAAATTAATGCATTGTGGCTTCAGTTGTGAAATTTCCATAAGTTTATTAAAACAATTCGCTTGGGGCCCATAATCGAAATAACATTACAGCGGTCTCCCACTGTAATGTATGTAACGCAATCTCTGAACGAATTTGGAAACCGCGTACCGTATTTAATTATACAGCCATCAGATGTTGTTCCAGATTTATCTCATGGATTTCTTCAATATCCAGAAAGCCCAATCTAAGGTACGAATAACAAAGCACTCATAGCTATTGTTCTGTGTGTTGAACAGTAATTTCAGAGTGCAAAATGTTCCGATTTGATTTGATTTCAAGTTGACCTTGACAAACGTTACGTGACTTGTGTACGCTTTGGAACTCAAGGTCGAATAAAATAGCTAAATTATTTTGTTATTGCCAAAAAGCGATAGCAAATCACAGAAAATAGTCTTGTAACATGTGCTGGTGCCTGATAACAAATATTATTAAACTTCTGTTGTTCCAAAATGTTTTAATGTTGTGTTTATCTGAGTTTTAGCATCGGAATGCCGTGACGGAAAAGCTCAAATTACACAAAAGTACTACTTGTATTTCGCAGCCTCAAAATTCTTCTTTTAAGTTGCCCATGATTTTGAAAACAGATTTTAAAAGAAGAAAATAATGTTCTTTCACGTAGTATAAGTCTCTATACTCTAGGCTATGTACCAGTCAACGATTTTAGCCTCTCAATTTCATCAATTTTGCATTGCAAGAAATTGCTTAAAATAATGTAAATAATGAAAAATCTTTCAAATATTCAATTTTAATTCAAATTGATAAAATAACCGCTCAAAATATGTCTTATTATCTACTTAATCTGATGAGTAATTTGTTTCTCGGAATAAAATTGTTTTGAGTTTCAAAACAAGGTCTCCACAATGTGTGGTGTCAAACGCCAAAAAACCGGTCTGAGAGCTGCCAAACCAAGTTTACCTCCGTATCTCGAAAATAATTGCCGGATTGAAGTAAAACATATATTTTTAGTAATAGTTCACCAAGGGCTATCTTGTGAATTTTTTTGAGAATTTTGGTATTTTCCCTATTGTATGCCTCTTGTTGATAATTACAGACATCAGCTCTTAAAAACTGATTTATTCTCGAATTCCATGCTCGAAACAGGACTGGAAGTCTATGTCTATTTTTATATACAAGCGTGGAAAACAAAGCTTCTGATTGGTCAGTCGGTAATTCGACGGTCAACAAAGCTGCTTTTACCGTGCACGTACTAGCCCGCTCGTAGTTCAAAGATATCATAGGATGGAATTTGTATAAAAATTAATTGGTCTCACTTTTTCGCTTGCTTTGTGATCGACCGGCTTTCGATTTATAATTCTCTTTTTTTCCCTCTTTTTACTTATAGAAAATTTGCTGCCGATCATTTAGTCTATTTCAAAACCTTGACCGGCTGCCTCTCATTTCGCCGGCACAAATTAATCCTCACAACTTGTATAATAATCTGATATACATACTTCCATTATTTCACACTTTAGTCTGCATTTTACCCCTCTCTGCGTTAATACACTGACCGGATTTATTCGTACTTTTTTAAACTATTTACGTCCGAGCTAAAATTTACGAAATCATGTCTTCTTTCGACAACTTAAAGTATTTTGATACTTGCCTTTAGCCATCACAAACGTATAGTGATGTACAGTGATGTATTAAATCACCTAACCTAGATGCATCGAACGACAATAACACTAAAATACAAACTTTTTCAGAAACACTGCACAACACTACTGAATAAAATCGACCCAACCAGATTTCGGTGAGGGTAAAAGACGGAATGAGTTTGCGGAATGGCATGTGGCATGACTTGCGGAATGGCATAATTATGCGGAATATGATATTTAACAGTTATTCTTCGAGGACGCGCCGGATATGAGCTGATATATATAACCAACGAGGCGCTTCGCCGAGTTGGTTATAATCAGCTCATATCCGGCAAGTCCGAGAAGAATAACTGTTTTAGTAAATTTTCAAACACTCAAATAACCGGAAGATGCAAAACAAAATTTATTTCCGCTCCAAGAAAAATACATGCCTACAAATGTGCAACAAATGCAACTGAACGAGCACTGAAGGAAGCCTGAAACAACTTTGTTACGGGAAGTCCCGAACTGAAACCAATACAAATCTGCACACATTTAAACTGAATGAAAACCTGTTTACACTACAATTTTAAGCTTAAACCTATTCTGTATTGTTACCTTGTATTTCGAAGAGGCTTGTCAATTCCAGCTGGAGTAAGCTTTCAAAATCAGCACAATAAATATCGGGAACGAGAAAGCATAAATATCGCAGTCGATCGTCAAGCGTTGGTGATGGTACAATCGAGGACGACTTCACAGTGAAATTATCTTCGAAGATCACTCTTTTTCTCTCCATCCATGTAGATATTGACGCTTTCCTTTGCTTTTTACTTCAGTGAACGTGATTTTAACTGGCTCGGTTTCGCTGGTTTCAACACAATTAATTCTGTAGTCGATCGTGCACGATTTGCTCGCCGTAAACAACCCGTTCAGCCGTTCATTCAACTTGTAAAATGAATATAATGTCCAGTTCCACAATTATTTCTGATCTTCCCATTTAAGCTAAACCATTTGCACAATTTTCCAGAATATACGAAACTTTAGAAGACACAGAGCGAAGATTAAAATTCTGTTTTGCTCTCTTTTCATTCACTGAACTGGCAGACCGCGCCAGCAGTTTTTGCCGCCGTTTTCATACAAATCATGCTTCATTTAGATTGAACTGAAAAATCACTCAGTCGATTTATACATTTTTAAAAAGTAATACCGAAGTTTAACATAAAGCTAGTGACGTTTTAATCAAACAATTAATCCATTCGCCCTTGTTGGATATACAAGTACAAGAATTCATCATTTTTTCCATATTTGGTCAACTTAAGGATAATGGCTCAGATCCATAGAGGAGGAACCAATCAGAAAGCTAGAAAATCATTATTCAGAGGTACAAATTTACTAAATGCAGAATAACCCTGAGAATAACTTAAAGAAATAAATTTACTGCAAATAACCGCTTTACGTAATGCTGCGGGCTCAAACATACGATCTTGTCACGTTTTCAATCGAGATGGCGGCTGTTCGGTGACAAGAAGCGTATAGGTTAACCATTTACAACGCCACATTTGTGTTTCGTCGTAGCCATATTTTTCGGTCCACACAAAGACAAATTATCCTTTAAGTGATATTCTGTATTCTGGAGGTAAATTATTTTAGTTATCAGGTTGTATTTTTATGAAGAAATCTATCACTTATGTGAGTTTTATTTTTTTTATTGCTGCAAAGTTTACACAGGAAATAGCGTTTGTATATGAAACTGCGTGGCGGAATTTGCCGAAAATGTCGGAAAGTTGCTCTTCGAATGTGCATGAATCCAAGAGACAGAAAATGCCTCTAAACGCGACTTATCTTCTTGGCGAATTTAGTGCTCAAAGTTGGGTTATTTTTGTGAAGTGTCACGTGTGAGCAGAAATGTTGTGCAACTTGAAGTTTGTGTCCGGACGGTGTAAACCGCAGGTTGCAGGTTGCAGGTTGCAGGTTGCAGGTTGCAGGTTGAAAAAAAATATTAAAAACTAAAAATTAAAAAAATTAAAATTAAAAAAATAATATTAAAAATTTAAATAATTAATAAAAATTTAAAAATAATAATAATAAAAATTAAATAAAAAATGATTAAAAAATGTTTCTTTTGTGTAAAAAAAAGAAAAAGAAAATATTATCTTGGAAGATTTAGAACTGGACTGGACTCTTAGTATGAGAATTTGCGGAATTCCAAAGTTGACCAGAAGACTTCCGAAGATGTCCGAAGATTTCCGAAGATGGCCCGAAGATTTCCGAAGATATCCGAAGTTGACCCGAAGATTTCCGCAGAAGATCCGAAACGAGAACATCTGAAATGGTTCCTCAAATTCTCACACTAAGAGTCCAGTCCAGTTCTAAATCTTCCAAGATAATCTTTTTTTTTCCTTTTTTTTACACAAAAAGGAACATTTTTTGTTTAATTGAATTATTATTATTTTTAAATTTTTATTAATTATTTTAATTTTTAATATTATTTTTTTAATTTTAATTTTTTTTAATTTTTAATTTTTAAATTTTTTTTTTCAACCTGCAACCTGCAACCTGCAACCTGCAACCTGCAACCTGCAACCTGCAACCTGTAACCTGCAACCTGCAACCTGCGGTTTACACCGTCCGGTTGTGTCACACAGTCTATCATCAAATCCAATTTTACTGATATCTTCTGAGAGCTGCTGTTTTCCAAGAAATGATAGCACCCATATAACTGGCAAAATATAACCCATCGATCTGTTCATCTGGATATGTCATGGATTTATGCTTATCACTCAAATAATTTTATAATTCGTGAACTTTCATTTCTTGCACAGAATCGACACAGAACACTTCTTCTTCATGAAAATACAACCTGATAACTAAAATAATTTACCTCCAGAATACAGAAGTATCACTTAAAGGATAATTTGTCTTTGTGTTGACCGAAAAATATGGCTACGACGAACACAAAAGCGGCGTTGTAAATGGGTTAACCTAGTATACGCTTCTTGTCACCAAACAGCCGCCATCTTGATTGAAAACGTGACAAGATCGTATGTTTGAGCCCGCAGCATTACGTAAAGCGGTTATTTGCAGTTAATTTATTTCTTTAAGTTATTCTGCATATGTTATATTCCGCATAATTATGCCATTCCGCAAGTCATGCCACATGCCATTCCGCAAACTCATTCCGCCTTTTACCCTCACCGACCAGATTTACGTACAATCAACTGTTGACAAGAGATCATGGACAAACTCCTAAAGCGTACAAAGAAAGCCTGTACCTCGCAGTAGCCGCTCTCTTCGCCATTCTTCTAAACATCAACAACAGTATCAACAAAGATGGCCGTCACAAATGGCTCTTAAAAATCGATATCTACTCGGATTTACTCGGATATTAGAATCAGCTATTTCATTGGTTGTTCATAGTAGCCCCAATCTGATTGGTGTGACATACAAGGCAGCAAGATTGTCCGTCCATTTTGACGGCTAAGAGTATTTGTTTTAGAAAAAAATTAACTCAAAAATGGGTATGGGCCAATCTGACAAAATGCCGGGAGATTATCTGCGATGGAGTAGCATCCCATCCATGGGGAATAGCGGTGCTCCTAGTCACGCTTTGGAAACCAGAGTTAAGCGCTGGCCTAATAAGCCAGCTGGTGAGAGCCCCCTCCCCCCCCCCCCCCCCCACCTCCCCCACCCCTGGGTGAAGAGAGCCGATGTAGTTCACTTATCATATATATTCTTTCTCCATGGCAGGCTCAAAAAAAATACCTCAACGGAGAACTGGACTCGGGTACAAACTACGCGGTCTTTCAGCGTTCCTTTGATGCGTACAGATCTTACGACTCAGGGAGTTTCATCCGTTTCAAAACGAAGAAAGGCTTCCCGTGGCTCACAGTCCTTTTGGTAGTCATTTTGGTAGTGGTTCTTGCTTTAGCTCTCATAGCATTGGCTTGTTGGTTAGGTGAGTTTCACTCTTGTTATTTAACAAAGTGAATTTATTTTTATTTTATTAATCATAACTATTTAAGAAATGGTAAACGTGCAGCGTGCGTACATCGAGTTATGGATGCACGCGGGAGGTTGCTAAGCACGAAAGAAGCGTAAGAGTTGCTCGAGGCGACAGCCGAGAGCAACTCTAGCTTCTTGAGTGCTTAGCAAACTCCCAAGTGCATCCATAACTCGATGTACGCACAGCTGTAGCGTTTACCATTTCTTTTATAACATAACACTGCAAAGAGTTTTAATCTTACACGAATCGGCTGTCGAAATCCTACTCTTGAAGTGTGCGAAAAAGCTCCTCAATAAATAATTTTGACTCAAGGTTAATTGACAGTCAGTGACACTGATAAAATTTGAACAGACCAACGATAAAATGGCATTTACTTGTTTCATACATTCACTGAAAGAAAACAATTCATTGAATAATTTGATTTTCGCTTTACGGTGTAACCTGGAAGATTGAACAACAAACATCTACACGGCAAAGTTTTCATTCAGTAAAATTCATTCCGAGAAATACCGTCGGACGGCTCAGCTTCAGTACAAAACTCCAAAATAAGTTTCGGAAGTAGAGTTTCTGAACTAACCTTTATTCTAGTTGAAAATTTCTTCCAGAATAATCCACATCAGCTTAATCAACAACAACCATTAACAACCACTGCTCCGAGTAAACTTTCACCGGCTCCACTTGCTTTCCCGCTTCCCCGATGACAGCACTTCGTGACTTCGATAAAATATTTTATCCGCTTTGCCTCTTAGTTGACTTCAAGGCTGTTCAGCCAATTTATAATTCATCTTGCATGATTTGTGGTAATTTCGTCATTCAAAACTTCCAGTTTAGATGCAGATTTGTCGCTACGTCGAGAACTGACAGTGAGCGACCAGTGAAGCATCAAGCGCGCGAAAACAAACCAGTGACGTCAGAGTGCACCATGGGCATATGGAGTCGCACAATTAACCAATCAGAGCGCGCGCTTCGCTGAAGTTATGTTATAAAACAAAATGCTCGAAAGCAAGGGAGGATAAATAATCTGTCGAAGGTGATTGGTTCTTAGTAAACTCTAGGGGCCGCACACCGTGGCCGGCTAACTCGAGTTTAACAACGGCTAACTCCCGTTGGGGAGGAAAGATTGCGTGACGAACCAAAAGAAAGTCCTGCGAGGAGGCTAGTCCACAGCCGTTTTATTTCTATTTTCTCTTTACCCACCCCTTGCGCTCGCGTTCGTTAATAAATCCCATGCGGCTCGGCTTATTTCGCTCGCGCTCAAATAGAAGGTATGTGTAACAGACTACTGATAGTTGGCAACACATTTCTATGTCAACAGCGAGAAAGAAGAGGCGAGATCTAGAAGTTTCTCCCAACACGGATAACGTTGAGATGAACTCAGCGGGAAGTCATGGTAATTTGGTCAACGGGGCGGAGAACCACGGGGCAGATCCCAAACCAGAATCCCATGTACGAAACCTTGCACGAAAAACAGGCAACCGCCGGTGGCGCTGTAGACAACCCAACTTATGGCGAAAGCGTCGATTCTGGTCAGAATGCTGATTATGAAATCCCAGACGAGGTGCCAAGGCAGGAAGGCGATTATGAGTTAATTAAGGAAGGTAGCGGAGCTCAGGAAGGCCATTACCAGCAGTTACAGTTAAACAGTCGTTAAACTTTAACACTACCCTGTTGACTCTCAGCAATACAGTAATATCCTTGAAATAGTAGTCAATTGCAAGCGCGAGCGAACTATTGGAATTCCAATTCCATTAGACAGGTTAAACTAATCTCGTCTGGTAGGACAGTCAACTCTCTCTAAGGGGAACACCCTCGAGTTCTAGCTGTCGCCTTTGAGAGGTGTCCGCCTTAAAGAGAGTTTAGTTACAGACAAACAAGTGAAATTCGGCGCGGGACCAGCCATCCATGTCCGCCTTAGGGAGGTGTCCGCCTTGTAGTGGAGTCCGCTTAGAGAGAGTTGACTGTAAAGTAAAAAGCAACTTCAAGGCGTAGAAAAGCTGGATTAATGGCTTCTGTAGACACTAATCTGACTAATTAACAATTAGATTATGAGCTCGAGATTTCTATGATGTGATAGTTGATGAGGCCGTAGGCCGAATCAACTATCATATCATAGAAAATTGAGAGCGAATAATCTAATTGTTTTAGTAAAAATTATAACAATTGTCTTGTTAACTCTAAATTCCCTTCCAAAACTTCGGACAAACGAGAAGAAACCGCAATTTTGTAGACGACCTCAAGTCAGACTGCACACTAATGGCTGATAGTGTGCAGTAGCTCAGCCAATCAGATTGTCTCATTTGCATTAGTGTACAGTAGATTTTTACTAATGCGCATTAGTAAAACTCTACTAGTATACTAATGCAAATGAGACAATCTGATTGGCTGAGCTACTCGTACACTATCAGCCATTAGTGTGCAGTGGCAGGAGGTCGTCTACAAAATTGTGGGTTTCTTCTCGTTTCTCCGAAGTTTCGGAGATTTAGAGTTCCCGAGGTGTCGCTTTATTACGCGAGCTTCGACTGTAGCTCTTACGGCTAAATGTGATTGACCTGTCATTCTTGTACAGTAACGTTTGAAACTAACTCTCGTGATCGGGTTTTGGTGTAAATTGCGTTAAGTATTTACAACTGCATTGGACAATGAACTAAATCATGTACGTGAGCGGACGTAGATGTTGTATGCCTCGAGGTTTTGTTTAGTTTCTTGGTAGCAAAGTTTAATTAACTTCCAGTAGCTATGATAATAGGGTTTACACTTAAGTTTATTACCCAATTAGCCGACACGACACCCAAACTTAAAACAGTGAACGGATTGAAAGTGAAGTGTATTCCCGATAGACTCAACAAAACTTTGTCAGTGAAAATTGATTTCAAAAAGCTTACAACTCTGACATAAAGGCCATAAGGCTGCAGAGCCGAAAGCCCAAATTTGTATTCCTTTTTTTCTTTGCCATATAACGTTTTTTATTGAATAAGTTTTTTATAACTTTTATTTTATCCAATGAGCAGTCTATAGCCTTTTACCACTTACTGGTCATGTGATTTTGGTAATTTATAACAACTATCGGTCATTATGTGGTCAAGACTGAAAATTTATGCGGAAACAAAATTGTTTCAACTCACATTTCACTGGGCCGTACCCCAGGCCGTACGCGTCCGTTTTTTGGCTCGCTCACTTAGGGACTGTGCGTGCAATAAATTATCAGGAGGAAGGGGGGGGGGGGGGGGGTGGTGGAAAATGGGCTTCATATAGGAAAATATTAGGTAATACCCCCCTCCTAAAGGAGTGAATTTAGTTATTGCCCCCCCTCTAATCAAGTCAGAAATTATGTACGACCCCCCCCCCCCCCCCCCCCCCCCCCTCACAGTATACACACACCTTTATACAAGTACCTGCATTTCTCTACACGCACCTGTGGGACATCCGCGTCTGGAAACAAACATCACCTCCGTGCAATGTACAACAGAGCCATAGCAGAAAAGAAAAGAGCATGTGTGTGTCCGGAAAATGTTTCGGTCCCACCTTATAAATAGGTATGGATTCACCAATGTAATATGTACTTGAAATTTTAAGCCCTCCTCTCTTGAGTGACTTATTTTACCTTGAGTCCCCCTATCCTTGCTTAAATTTTACTTTATGCTCCCCTCTGGTTTTCCAACCCCCCCCCTCCTGGTAATTATTGCACAGTCCCTTATCGGGGCGGCAGGAAAGTCTACAGGATGCGAAAAAGAGAATTCCCGATTGCAAGGATCCCGTGGTAGCCTGAGAATCAGGCTCCTGAAGAAAATTTGCGAGCGAAGCGAGCCGAGTCGCTGCCTGGGGCGAGAAGGAAAGCGACGGAGCCTGAAGACATTCCTTTGACGCCGCCAATCCATGATACCAGATTCTGGTATCATGATCTGATTGGTCATTTTGCTTAATATTGACAGATTCGCGGTGAATGATGACAGATGTTGACAACACAATGTTACGCGTTGTTTGTTGAAGTTGAATACAGGAGAATTGAGCAAGCGTTACGGAATTTATTCTTTGCCATCAGATCTTTCAGATATCCCTCGGCTCAAGGAAGAGCAAAAAATATGCCTAGAATCTGTGGTAAAAGAGCGCGATGTAAATTCTCCCGACTGGTTTTTGGCAAGAGTTGAACCTCGGGTGGAGATTAAGACGATCTACTGTTCTAATTGTGTCGCCGTTGCAGTTTCGATAATGAAAGACCAAGTCGAAGAGTTGTCCCGTTTTAGGCCTGAAAGCTGAAGTTCGAAATGGAAGGATAAAAACTGCCAAAAAAATAGACATGGAGCCGGTTAGCCGGCGATCTTTTGCGTTGGAGTCCTTTCATTTGCGAAGAGAAAATTACGACTGAAAATCAGTTGAACATTCAACAGACGTAGCGTTGGCTAAAATTACATATTTGCATACGCGTATTACGGTAAATTTCGTGGACGAAGCAGTCCGGGGTGTGTCTTACACCGCTTTATACGCTTTACTTTTTAGCCAATTTTTACTTTCAAGCTTGTCTTATATGGGTAATACTTGAAATGCAACGATCATTTTTGCACCGTGGGAATAATTTATTTAACCATTTCTAGTTTAACAAGAAGTTAATGTCATGGTTGAAACACTCCAGGTGACTTGTTGACATTTTATAACAGGAATAATTACGGCGAGGGCGAGATCGGCAGGCATCACAAGAAACTGTCTTCAGGCTCCGTACGCTTTCGTTC
The DNA here is from genome assembly GCA_029204205.1 of Desmophyllum pertusum. Lineage (NCBI taxonomy): Eukaryota > Metazoa > Cnidaria > Anthozoa > Scleractinia > Caryophylliidae > Desmophyllum > Desmophyllum pertusum. The sequence goes on along the minus strand of MU827085.1, from coordinate 96 downwards.
TGCAGCGACTCGGCTCGCTTCGCTCGACAATTTTTCTTCAGGGGAGCCTTGATCTCAGGCTAATCCCGTGGGGGGGGGGGGGGGGGGGGTGGTACT
>MU827084.1:0-13881 GCA_029204205.1 Desmophyllum pertusum | reverse complement strand
GGTTAGTTGCTTGAACACACGTAACCACCTATTGTATTTTGTCAGGTTTTGTGCACGGTCAACCCCAAAAATAGCAAACAAAAAACATATAACAAAGAACTTTGCCGGGCTTCATAACCATTTCCCTCTATTAACTATGATCCGGTGGATAGCGTTATCCACCCTTTGAACAACCAGGCCCAGATTGAGCGGTCTGGGTTGGAGAACTGGGCACTTTACACACATACACTACATTTGCAACCTACAGTAAAGGCATACCTCCCGTAAGTTCTCTGCTTTCATTTTGAAAACAATAGTGATTGGATACAATAATATTATAAAATACAAACATAATACTTTTTATTTCCATAAAAAGAGGAAAATATATAAGTACAAGATCACACATTTGGGCAAATACATTATTCACTTGTATAAAAATAAACCCACAGATTTAACTGTGAAAACATGACTTTCGACACACATCCCATAAGCCATAAGCAAGAAAAAACATGTTGTCCTGAGCTGGAATAGAACTCTACGTCTCCCCGGTTACACAACTGAATCTAGAAAATGGAAACTTGCAAGTTTAGAACTTGCAGTTTTTATCTTGTAAGGGTTGGGTTACCTGTGGTTTTAAACTGCCCATTTTTGATGTTTGTGTTTCTTTTACAATACGGGGCGTTGTGTCTTCTCATTGCTGAGAGTGTTCCTGAACGAAGACACAAACTTGGGCCTAAGAGTAATCTTATGCAGCTTGCCCTCAATATGCTTGTGCAGTATGGAAGCGAAAAGGAACGAACAAGCGGCAGACTACGAACCCAAGCTTTTAGAAAGGCATGGATTTGTTGATATTCAAACAAAACAAATTGAATCCTCTGCCTGTCGATCAGATGCATATTTTATGTATAGAAGGCTTGATCTACACATTATCATAGTAGGATTTAGAACTGTGTTGGAGAGTTCAGAGACAATAATACTGTAATTGGTTGGGCGCTTAAAATTTTGGAAAATATAGACGTTTCGGCTGACTGCTGTCCCTTCTTCAGTGAGGTAGGTAACGGGCTATTCCATTGAAGAAGGAGGAAGCAAGCCCCGAAACGTCTGGATTTTCCAAAATTTTAAGCGCCCAACAAATTACAATATTTTGACACTTGCATCGAACACTTTACTTGAACAAAATAAATTATCCTACCTAGGCATTTGGTCACTAAAACGATCAAGGTAAACAAGAAATTTAGGCCTTTGGATTAACCTAGCATAAGATTCAACCATAGTAACATATACAGTATAGAGAAAAAACATTTTTAAAAAACTATTTTTTTGTTAAAACAAATGCTATATAATAAAATCATAAATATTTACTCAAAAAATATGTAAAAAAAAACATCAGCTTCTCATGGTCTGATATGTGGTCAAGTTCCTTTTTATTGTTGTTGCAAGTTTAGGGAACAGCTAAGCCACGAAGATGAGGGTCAAGTGAGACCATTACCCGGGTAATGGCGCTCCTGAACAATGGTCGGTACCGTAAACTGTGGCCAAAAAAAGAATAACACACAATATTCTCCTCAATCTAATTATGGACCAAACAAACTACTACACGTTAGTTCAATAAAGTTTTATTTATTATAATGGCTCTCTTAAAAACTTTGCTGATAAATTAATTACTAGACATGCATCCACAGACTATGGTGTCAATCCATTCTCCAGCCACGTTTAGCCCTGAGAAAATGGGTAACATTTTCATATATACATAATAACTTATTATTACTGGTGTATGTAACAGTCAGGGATGATTTGTGAAGTGAATTTCTGTGTTCATGTTGATCTGCCAAAACAAAGAAATGAACAGTATTTCGCTTTGATTAAGAAAAATGAAATAAATCTGACAGGGGCCGCTTAAATTGAGGCGAGGGCACTTATTATTTAGTTTTAACAACCATACCTTCGCGGGGATGACTTTTGCGAAAATAAAAAAACATTTTTACAACCCCCAAACTAAGTTTATTATGCTGAAGTGATTTTCTGATTTAAACATTTTTCAGAAGAAAAACACTTTTCACAAATCTTGAAAACACAGTGGACAAATAATTTATCGAGAATAGAATGTATTTTTTTAATAAAGTTAATAAACGGGCATGAAGGTGTCACAATCTACTACATGTAGGTGCACTCCTCAGTGGACACTCGAATCATTTTGGCGTTTACCGGCTTCCATTGCCTTAGGAACAGAAGATAGTCAAAATTAAATTCTCAATTGGCGCTAATTTGAGTAATAAAACACTCTTGTGTCATCCAAATCGGTCTCTCTGTTAAATGCAGTCATTCGATTTGTTCATTGGGACTCATGTACCGATTGATTTATTGCTATTATTGACAATGCGTGATTTGTGATCTGACAGTGGAACTGTGGGAACAACTCAAGCAGCTAATGAAAGTCCACAGTTACTCCACCCTTGCGTTGGTTCCTTCCAGTTAAGTTCTGACTCTTTAACTTTCTAGTACCATGTTGGAGGATCAGACTTTGTCTACAAGAAAAAAAAAAATATTATTCAAACTAAGGTTTAGTACATAGCTACCTGTTAGCTTTGTATTGGTATGCTACAGTTGAACCAACGCTTTATGGACAACACATGTTAAAAAATCAGACAGTTTTAGTCCCTCGGTCTCTTTAAATCATACAATTTTCTTTCAAATTAAAAACCAGCGTCGACACTCAACACTCACGACGCCCAATTAATGCGGAACTTTTTTTGTGGTACCATACATGTACAATGTCCATATAATACTTATTTTCTTAATTTGTATCTTTTTTACCATATTGTGACAATCTGAACGACACACAACTGTTGTTGTACAGGAATGTCATCATCTCGTCCACCTCCCCACCCCCCCCCCTCTTTTTACCATAATATAGTTGGTTTAGGTTCGATGTGGTCTGTGTGGCTAGAGGTTTCTTGGCACGAGGCGGAGAAAGTTCTTAGACATGAATTCAGGGCCCATGAAACACCAGTAGAGGTCCTGTTATACTTGTGACTGTAGAACGCTCTTTGATGAGTGTAGACTCGAAATAATTGCCTGTTTCATCACAGCCATTCTCCTGCAAAACAGAGCGCCGAATCAACATCCTGGTTTCCGTAGCATGAAGGCTGACTAGAGGTATTGCTACTCCCCCTGGGTGCCAACTCGCAATGGACGTCAAAGTAAGACTCCCTGGGAATGCTAGTGAAAGTGCGTTACCCCCCAGCATTTTGTCAGGTTTTCCCTAATTATTCACCGGTACCACCATTTACAACTACTGTTAAACTCGTATCTGGAGTCCATATGCGACTAACCATGTTTAGGCCACTACATGTATGTCCGCCCCAACATGTTTGTTCAGACCGTTAACACATTTCACACAATAATAAACTTTGCTATTACCTCCCGTTGGTTTAGAAGTCTTTCCAAGTCCGAGGACCAACAAGTGTATTCGCCGGAGACTTTATAAGCGTCTTCCTTTTCTGCCTTTTAACGTTCTGTAAAAAAGAAGATACCTGTATTTTTGTTGTTTGTCTGTGGTAATTATGTTGTATACTGTAAATCTTATGATTATCCAGTGTCGGAAGTAAGAATTTTAATCGCAGGTCAGTTAGGAAAGGTAAGTGAAGTGTCTATTTAAGTTGGTGAGGGGGGGTTCTTTCCCCATAGGTTGAAAAAAAATAAAAAAAATAATTTTAAAGGATGTTGAACATAACAGGACCTTGTTTCCTCCTCCTCCATTAATGCTAGCTGTTCAGGCAAGAGCTTCTGATTACTGAGTATGCCTCTTGCTCGTGATACTTTCAATCAGGTAGTTGTATGTGCTTGTTGAGCTTCATTTAACAATGATGTGGCCTGGCACAGCTGTAAGGAGGAAGATTGTTTCATAATTTCATATTGCAATCAGTGGCAGATCCAGACCTGTTTATAAGGTGGGGAACGTCCATGGGGGGGGGGGGGGGGGGTTGGGGGGGGTGGACCCTGGCCCTTCCACTAGATCCGCCATCTGGCAATCAATTAATCAGTCAGTCGGTGATGTCAATAAAACTTGATGGAGTAGAAAACATTTACTATCGTCAAATCCTTAGTACATAAAAGTTAAAAGTTGTGAGCAGTAGCTAAACTAAGCAAGTTTAGGATTTTGCCGTTGTTACCTCAGTCTTTTCCAAAGCAAGTCTTTCTTTTTCTTTTCTCTTATCCATCTCATTTCTTAGTGATGTGTTTGCTCTTCTCCAAACTGACAGAAACTCTTCGTGCCAACGTGAACACTATATACAAACACCAAAGAATCAATCAAATCAGTCAATCCATTAGTCAATCAGTCAATCCATTAGTCGAAAGAAAAAAAAATATCAATCAATGCCATTAAGTCAATCAGGTCAATCCATTAGTCCATCAATCAGTCAATCAATCTGTTAGTCAATCAATCAATCAATCAGATCAATCAATCAATCAATCAATCAATGCAATCAATCGAATCAATAAATCAATCAATCAAGCCATTAGTCCAATCATTCAATACTAAGTCAGTTGGTGACAGGTCTATACCTCTGGGCTGCATTCTTCTCTTAGGCTGTACTGGGCAAGCATTAGCCTAAAAATCCATAACCATAAGAAAACAGCAAACATGTTACAGCATCTGAATTCATTCTCAACTAAAAATCAAGTACACATTATTAAACAATTCAAACATGCCTGCAGGTAGGGGAAGGGGTAATTCATATTATTATTTTTTAGTTGGGGTATGTCACTGAGGCCACTTCCGGGACCATAAATGAATGCAGTACATAGCTTGAAGCTTTCATTTTGCGCTTACTCTCTAGCAGTTTTGTTTAGGCTATGCATGATAACATCGTCCAGTCTCCTGTTCCAGTTTTTTTTCGTAATAAATTGCCAGTTTTTCTCCCCTGCTCCTTACCACTCTTGACCTCCAGCTTCCACAAGCCGCTTCTCTGATGAATTTGGCAGAGTTGTTAGTACTTCTCCTTTGTTTAACACCTTTTGAAAAGAAATGAATTAATGCAGAGCAGTTTTTCGAAAAGTAATATTCGCTAAATTGTATTGGTTTTGCTTGTACTATGCTCTGTGATTTTGGGTTGAAAACAACTCGCGCCACCTTCTCAACCAATCACCCACATATCAAAACCAAAAACCAATCGCGACTTAGTCGCACACTGAGTTTTCCTGTGCCGCTTGGCGCTGGTTACTTGTATTTGCTTTTTTGTTTTTCTTTGAGTCCTCAGTTGGTTAAATCTGTGTTGCTGTCTTTTAATCTGTTGTTTGTGACTCGTGCCTGATCTCTCTTGCTCCCCTGGTTTTGGTTTCACAACACTTCATTCTGAAAACTTCAAACGATCTATTTAAAGTAATCCCTCTGTCTATACGTGCCCGTGAACACGCAAGTTATCCCCGTGTTTAATTTCGTTAATGTTACCACTCTCTTCGCTCTCCGGTATTTTCTAGCCCTCTCGTTTTGCCTGACGAAGATTGTTTGCCGTTCTTCATCAAGAATCATCTGCATGTCTCTCAAACTCAAAACTGTTTGATTAGCTGATCTCTTTCTGCAGCGCGACCTGCCTACGGCACACAGCACCCTGTCAGCTGTTAATTGACGATAACTTTCAGTAGACACTAACAGAAAGGGAATTCCTCAGCAATACTTCCTAGTTGTCTCCCCATTTGTACATGGCCATTGCCCTAAAATGATAGTGCTCTCTGATTAGGATTCACATGCATGTACTATTATGAGGTACCGTAGGTAAAGGTTTTAACGAGCCTGATGGCTCCCCACAAATGCCGACCACGCTTATCCAGAGTTTCAGTAGCATGAAAGGGTCTAGAAGTATTGCAGCTACTCCCCCTCGGATGGGATGATAAGTCACGCGATGTTCCGAGTCGACAGTTTTGTTAACCCATTTTATACTTCCGCCCTGTGCCCCAGTCAGACAGCAAGCGTGCGAGTGTTAAGTTGCCTTGTCCCAAGAAAAACAACACCACTGACCTAGGTCCGAAGGCTCGGGGAACACGCGACACTCCGCATCCAAGAGTCCCACATGAATCAAAACACCATATTCAGAGCCACTGGCATATACTCACGCTTAAATTTTACACCGTCAACTAAACGTTAAGCATCATCTGTTCAATAGAGTAATTCGTTTACCTCCGCCAGTTTATGCCAGGAGCATCAGATATTTGGATAGGGTCATTTCCCTTTCACTGCGCAAAAGCTCTTTCCACATTTTGATTCTCTTAACACATTATCTCGTTCTTTATGGTCTGCAAAAATTCCTGCAACAAGTCCTACAAATAATTATGAACAATAATTACCTGAACAGGATCTTTGTAACATCCTTTATTAACAGCCAGTTTGCCAAGTTGGATGCCAAAAACCAGCCCACCTGGGCTATAGCAAGTTAATTGTGCGGTGAAATTCACATAAGGCCCAGATTTACCATACTGCATTACCATGAATAACATGTACATGAGTAAAAGTCACAAGTGAATACGACATAAACGATGCTTTCAAAAGAAGGCGACTCACAACAAGTAGACGCAAGTTTGAAATATCCACCTTGTGACCATGACCGACTTGCAATAGGTCGCTCAAACCAGACTCGCATATGCTTACTTCCGCAAATGCACACTAAGCATGACGCCAGTTACGAAGAAAAGCCAATTTTCAAATGATGATCTGCGCCACACATTGTGGATTTGTCAGTGGCTTGAAGTTGCTGTTGCCATCCATGGTTTGCTAAAACACCATTAACCGCTTGGGCTCACTATATTCTCTCTCTCAAAACATTATCTTAGTATCGCCTCTTATCTTATCCAGTTCAATGGAGAGTCTTTCCCTTGATATGTTCCAGTTCAGTTTATCAGTCTCAGCTCATGACTCTGACGTTGTATTGTGCCTCATGACACTGATGTACTTCTCGTACAACTCGTCTCTTGCCTGTTTTGGTGTACTCCAAGTTTCAGTTGTTTAGATGTGTCTGCTCCTAACGGGTCAGGGTCGTAGATCCTCTGCTGAAACTGCAAGGCGGCCTCTAAGCTCTTGCAGCTGTCTGTTCTGTATTCCTTGTCTTGTTTGCAGTAAGGCAACATTCTGTCTACTCGACCAGTAAACTTAACATTGTAGAGTAGAGACAATTACTTTGACTCAGACAAAACAAGCCCTCCGTTTGAAAACTAACACAATCATCTATTAACCCAGAGCTTGAGTGGGAACACAGCCACTACTCACGACTGATATCTGACAATAATTCTTCAAACCCCTCAGATTGCATGGGTATACTTGTCCTTGAGGTGTTTTTTTTTTGACCATCTAAGCTCGCTCCCTATGGAATACCAGTGGCTCTTTCCCCCCTCCCTCTTTTTTGTGTGAGAAGAGTCTTTTTTCTGCATTGCTAGTTTGTAGTATGCGACCATCTAAAATTTGTGTAAAACACAGCATGCAACAATGGCGATGATTAGGTCAATCTTCCACATGTACTTCACTTTGGAAAACTGTACAGCGCCCACTTAGCTCGCCCAAGTTTTTCATGCCAGTGTTATTATTGCGCATACAAGAAAATAAAAGGACGAAGGAGATTTTTTAGCTGAGGGTTTGTTGTTTGGTTTTGTGAGTCAGTTACTTCATTTGTTTTTTCGAAATTATCAGTTTTACGGAAACTTACAGAAATTCATTCCATCACACACACTTGTGTGTGAAATTGCAAAATATAGCAACAACCAATCCAGGAAACACTACACGTGACCAACTGCAAGAGTAGCCTCAATTTCCACAGCTGCTCTCTTGAGTCCTGGGGGGGGGGGTCTTCGTTCCTCCCCAAAACAGCGGTCTGGTAATCGAGCCCTAAACTGCAGAGTTGTGTCATCAGTAAGACACATTTGTAACATCTCTAGAACCTGGGAGAAGAATAATTATTGAGTGGCATACACAATTCAATTAGAATTACTAAACATGGACCTCTTTCTGTACTTCAGAGTAAATTGTCGGATTTTGATTCAATGCAGCGTCTAACAATGGATTACTTTTCTTCAAACTCCATCACATCTCTCTATCCAAAGTTATCCCGCTCACTAAAAACATAATTAACATAAACACATAAGTAGGTGCGTAACTCTAGGGCCTGTGTTTACAGTTTGGAGGCCGAGGTACATCTAGATTGGGCAGGCGGGTTTTTTTTGTTTTTATTTGCTGTCCGACGCCCGGGTACCGCCTGGGGTCACCCTCCTAGCCGGGCTACACCACCTCAGGATATTCGTTCCCGTCTATATCTGGGGACTCTATGGGCCAACTTTTCATACATTTCTTAACAATAGCACAATGAAGTGTTTACATGCAGAGAAAGATAGGCCCGCAACTACCCGGGTCACCCTGTCTGCTTAGCCAGGGGTCACCCGCCCTTAGGGCGAAGTGCTATCCTCTATCTTTTTCTGCATGTTAAACGCGTCAACCCGGGTCAGCCTTCCTAGGCGGCTATCCTCTCTGTTGACCTTGAAAACCGGTCTTTTAAAAAAATGGACAGAACAACAACAAGCAGAATTATATTAAATAAAAAACAGCAGCAAACCTCGCCGCTCCTATATATTAGCTGCCTTTCTTCTTGCATTCCCTGTTTGTCTAGGTTAGGCCCTCCTTGCTTAAATAAATCGTACCGTTTTTGCAATAAAAAAGTCTCCTGCCACATTAAAAAACATGATGCGCCCGCCTGCAAAACAAGAAGGCCCGCCAAAAAAAAACAAGAATAGCTCGGCCTATATATGTGTATGATAGGCCCGCCCTAATAGCCCGCCCATGTAAAGGCGGGCTATGTTTTAGACCGGCTGGGAGGGTGACCCTGGTACCCGCGGTCACCCTCCCTCCATTGTAAACAGGCCCTTTAGAAAGATCTATGCACCGAAGGGTTTTCAGAACATTACTTCAGATGAGAAAAACCAATCAAAAGTAGGCATGTTGAGGATTGTATAATTTTGGAAAATCTTCCTGCCCATTTTGTTACTAAAAAATAGCCTCAAATTTAAATTTTGGATGAAACCTCAACTTTTGATTGGTTCAATATGTGCATGATATTTGTTTCAGGTTTTTTCGAAATTGTCATTGGTTATGCCCTACCTTTCAGAATAAGAATCTTTTCTTTCTTCGTCTTGGGAATCAAATATCCCATATTATTACCTAAAACAAAATTGTGACGCCAATTCAGGTTGAAAAGTAAAATCATTTGACGGCAATTGCGATAAAAAAAAGTGAAAAAAGTTATTCTAGTTCCTCTCGGCACGCGAATCCTCCCTTTGGGCGTTGCTCTGGGTCCTTACCAGCATCAGTACAGTGTGAGTCAAAAACATCGGTTAGACACACGGAAATATTTCACACATATTATATCATCACCTTCGGGACTTGTATTCAAAGTTTTGTTGATCTTGTAAATCTACCCCGCTCTGATTGACTCTAGTCGAGAATGTTATTGCCTTTCTTCGATCAACGCCCTGCCTCTACATGATCTCTTTTTACCCCCCCCCCTCCCCTACTCCCTACCGCACTTCTTTTCTATTTTCGACACACCCAACAACCTAAAAGGGCGAGCGCTCTGTGCTCTAGATGTTCCATCTCGGCACCGTTCACCATGTAGCTCATCCTCGCGCTTTTCCCTGGAATTTCCCCCCCCTACCCACCACCCACCCCCCCTCATGATCCACAAAAAAAGTTACCGTGATTTCGCATTTACCTCTTTTTTAAATTCTCTAATCGTAGTGCTGTTCGCATTTTTTGAACTTCCATACATTATACCAATATCTCATATATCCATATCATATACTTTGTTTGCTTTTACTTTGTATTTAATTAATTCAACAACTACAAACCCGTCATTAACTTGATCATGGTGGAAGATGGCTTCGAAAAAAATAGTAATCTTATTTCGCTAATTTTCATTATTAAAAAAAATTGTATTACCTCTCCTCAAAAATTAATGTTCTCTTATCAAAATGACCATTAGCATTTCTCTGTAATATTTCCCGCGGACAGGGTTTAACGGTTTACTAGCGTGGCATAGCAGCAGTTGAGTGTTTTACAGACAAAACAGCATGCAAACTTAAAAATGCAAACAGCTAGAGCTCTTCTTGCAGATAGACATCTCCTCTCTCTTCTCAAATTGGATCAGATAAAATCTTTTGCATGGTTATCTTAATTCCCAATCTATTCAAGAAATTTTACAATATTCAATTTTTACGGAACAATTATTTGACATTGAATTCCAGATTTTTCCCATACAAACACAGTGTTCTCTACTTCTCAAGGGCTTGGGCTTCCCAAAGCTCTGCTGGGGTGGCGGACGGAGAACGGGAAATGTCGAAAGGGAACATGCCGAAAGTGGGAAGAACACTGTGGAGCAGGATGCAGAGCTGACTGGAATTTATCAAAGATCTCACCAGCATGCGTTATTACTGACAACCTCGTATCCAGGGTCTATCTGCCCTTGCCCCCAAGAGCTCTTGGGGAGTTGGGGGCATTTCAGTGTAAGCAGAGACCCTAGGAACGAGGTTGTATTACACCATGTATGCCAATGATGATTTAAAACATTACAACTGTACCTTTGCGGTAAAATAGGCAAGTCCTTCCTCTCTGGTCGTGCAGCTCATGATGCAAACTTTCCACCTGCTGTTGAAGACTGGTTAATGACAGCGATAAAGGGTGACTCAGGCTTCATAAAACTTTTATCTAAAACATACATCTGTATAACAGAGAACCATTTGAACATGATGAATTTATAGTATAAGACAAATATGCCACTGTTCAAATTAAAAAGCTTCCTACCATGCATAATCCCCCACATTTCCACGGGGGGTACTCAGTTATAATAGTGACAGGGAGGTTAGGGAGCTGTGTGAGTAAGGCACTGTCTTGCTGGTTTTTTTTCTTTTTTTAATTGTTTTTTTAATGTGGGGAAAAAAGTAGAAACTGTTTTTGGCGGTTGACGGTTCTGGGCCATTTGAGGACTTTTTAGGCCCACAGGTTAAGGGTCTAAAAATGTTGGCCTCATTCACATACCTCCCAGTTCACTGTAATATCATACCCTCCCCCTACCCCCTCCTCCCACTACCCCCACAAAAAATTCAAGCATATAATCTCAGACACAAAAAATTCCTACTACTGCATGTACTGGGGGGGCCTGCAGCTTTCTTTGGCATTGTTATTTACATCTGTTGCAGTATGCTCAGAGAATTTTGATGCTTGGTGCCTTGTTGCATTTTGTGCGCAAGTAAGATTACGTTAGCGCCACCAAAACATGTTTGACACCGAGCAACAAACCAACTCAGAGACCACTACATCGCGATCTCTGCAGAGGCCATACATCATCAGCTATGGAGATGGTTTCAGGTGACAATATGGGTGATGATCTGTCAAGCAGGGGGGGAAAAGAAATGGAGTATACATGTCTGATTTACCCTAGGCTATGTTGATTAACCTGAGGTAACCTGCTTGGACGGTTTATACCCAAGCCGCGAGGATGAGCAGTGAATTATTTTCATGGTCTCCATCACCTCATATCTTTCACTCGCATCTCAGGTCATCAACTAGCACAAAGGTCTTTGCAGGTTGTGCGTCCCTCCGTCCCGAGAAAAAAAAAAAAAAAAAGCACGCCCCCCCACACCCCACAAAAGCCAAGTTCCACAACCAAGGCCTCTGGTTACGCTGGAGTTGACACCACAGGCTATCACTGTACTAGGTTCAACTCGGGCTAGGCCAACGATATTAAGTTCAATAAACTAACCAATTAAAACTTCCCTTCAAGTTCAGTTTGTTTCTGGAGTCTGTATAGATTTCAATTACCAAGTAATTTTCATACTGATAGTTCTAGGTACACATACTCATTTCAAATCCATAGTCCTGAAATCCACTGCCTTCTCCTGGAGTTTGCTTATTCTCAAAATTCCAGTAGTTGTTGTGTCGTTTAAAACTTTGGCAACATTTTCTGTAGCTCTCGTGTGCTTTCAAGGAGAACTTTTAGATTCCTCCTGTTGAAGATTTAAGCTGCGGATTTCGAGTCTTGCTTGAAGTATTTGTTTTTATCGTGTCGAGGGTTATCAGCCAAGCAGTTCCTCTAGACTAGTTCCACATTTGTGCCCATCGTGAATCAAACTTTCATAGTTGAGTCTATAATGAGGGGGAAAATTTTTTCTGACTCCAGTTTCGATACGCACAAGTTCTACAATCGCATGCCGCAGTTGGTTTTCTTTCGATGTTTCATCCCCCGTTTGGTTATCTTGTTTTCCGCTTCCACTGTCGACTTGAGGTAGAAGAAAGAGCTGAGCTTGACAACAGAGTTGGAAGATTGATCAATCAAGTCGGAGTCGTGTTTTCCAAAAAATTTCTACGCTCTATGTGTCATTTCACGTTATCGCTAGCGTGTTGTCTTTCATTATATCTCCCCCCCTGCAGCATGAGTAACTTCTTTGAGCTGCCACTTCCCTGTTTATGGACATTTTAGAAGGATCCGTGGAGTTTTACATTTCCAATTTTACCTGATGTGATGTTTTGATGAGCAAGGAATGCCGCCCCATTTTGAGGAGATTAATGTACTTTAGTAGATTGTGGTCTAATAACAATCATATAGTGACTTGTAGTTGTGTACCTGTACGTTACCAGATAGCGAAAACATCCACTAGATGGTTGCTTATGACACCACGTATCTTACTGATTGCACGACCTAGATTGTCCAGACTACTCGCCGGTGAGCAAATTATGGAAGCAATTGGCGGGAATATTCGCTGAAAATCTAACCCCGGGCTGTTATTCCTTCGCACTCTTCCTGGCCTTGTGTAAAAACATAGTACTGGGATCCGCCACTGATAAATGTATCTGGGAAATGTGCATTATTTTGGCGAAGGGGGCAAATTCTCGGGGGGGAGGGGTATGACTCCCCATATGTATTATGTGCCCCTCCAACATTAAAGCGGTACCACCCTGTTTTTGAGTACCGTTTGTTGGTCTGAAAAAATCCCTAACTAATTAACTAACCTATGCGAATCGGTATTAGATTTTTGACACATCTAAATTTTGTTCTCAACTTGGGTATGTTTTGTGAGTGCTTGTCTGAAATGATGATAAGACAGCTTTTTTTTTTTTACATTTTGTTGAGGATACATCGACATGTTTGGTCTACAGACGAAAACAAGAAGCGGCTTAGGATAATATATATACCCCTGACACAAGACGAGGCATGTTTCCGCCACTCAATACTGAGTGAGTTTTTCATGCACTACATACACTTCCTCTTCGAAAACACCCAGTGCAAATTAAAATTTGAATATAACCATTTTTTAGAAACCGAGAAATGAAATATTGACAAAACTGATCAAAGCAACAGAACACTTCAACGCCACTGGCCAAACGAGAGGCGACGAGAGCATGTTTCATTCGAACACATTCATGCTGACAATTTAGGGAACATGGCGAGCGACGAACAAGACCATGTGAAAACAAGCCGAGCTTGGAACTCCTCGCTGGAAAGCCAGCTTGTTTTCAAGGCTGTTTGCACCTCGCAACTGTTCTCCCAAATTGTAGAGGCAGCGCTATCTTCAAATTCTTAATTATGCCACCAAACGAGAGAAAGCTAGTTAAAGGACACTCGAGCAAAAAATCTGAAGCAGGTTCAAATTCGATGGAGGAGAGCGCACAATGAGTGGATGAGGGTCCCCATGCGAAGTTTCAGGCCAAAAGAGAGCACAGAGGTTTTGAACTTCTTGTCAACTCTTGTTCTTGATTAGCCCGGGGCATAAACAGCTCAAAACAGTGACAAAGGAAACGGACCTCGATCACAAGGCCTCCCTCACTTTTCTTTCCGCTTGTCACTCGATGAAGAGGGATCGAGAGAGAGAGAC
>MU827083.1:0-13944 GCA_029204205.1 Desmophyllum pertusum | reverse complement strand
GTGCTAAGAAGTAATTCTCAAGGTGATTTAGTTCTGTATCCGAAAAACGTAACAAATGGTTTTTCATCACTATAGGTATGGAAGCTTGAAGTAGCTTGAAGTATTGATTGCGGTATTAGTATTGATTGCGGTAGGCAAAAATCATATGTGATCACGCGTTCTCGATCTCTGACTCGATTTCTGACTTCAGAAATGAAGTTTATTTCGCGGAATAATTCGAATGGAAGACTTTGCTTTGACAACGAAGATCAGAACGCACAATTTCGAAACAAATTCTTTCTTCAGTTTAGTTTAAGTCCCAAAAGACATAGAAATGATCCGTTTTATGTTCAATTATCCCAAACAAATACAGGAGAAACCTGTGGACAAAGAAGGCGGCTATCAGGTGTGTGGTAATTCCCGAGTAGTTACGTCATGACCAGGCACCAGACTCCAGAATCCCTAATACACGGTCGTGGCAACACATCGAACATGACCGTCAGCAGATCATAGAAAATCTGAAGATTCAATCGAATCCTAATTTTTTTTCGCAGAAATGCTTCGAATTACATGTACGGATTTATTTAATGGGAAGACAAATTTGGCGGGGTTAGGTGGCGGCTTTAAAGTAAATATTTCTTTATTTAGAACTTTAATAGGAACTTAATTAAAAACTCAAAACCAAGTAAAAAGTTTAATACAATTGGCGTAATCTGTGGCCAACCATTAAGCTTAATTGAAGCTCTTGTTTTTTGTTTTCACTCTCAGCTGTACCTGTTGCCTAACTATCCTCTCAACGCAAAGTTTGGAGCCAACGAAATAAACGGCAATCAGCCAAATGGAAAGTTGGGGAGCAGTGACACTGACGACTGGACCCCACGGCCAACCAAACGGAGCCTACGAATTTTCTGGCAAAAAAGGAAGTTACATTGAATTCCCGAATGATGGACGTCTGGACACCCGCTATTCGATTACACTGATGTGCTGGGTTTCAACCCGGAGGTCAAGACGGACCGCTCTTCAACTACAGAAGATCAGGACGCATGGGGAGTCCATTTTATGGATCGTTAGCGGCAGGTTATTCATCCGTATCACCAAGTATCCAAATCACGGTTTCTTCGGTGCTATAGCTACAGATAAGCCTCTTAAAAAGGAGAGTGGGTACATGTTGCTGCAACTTACAATTCTAACAGTGGAAGTAACTCTTTGTATATTAACGGAGCTTTAAAAAAACGGGCATAACATTGGTACAGGCTTCAGGATTTCAACAAACGACCCGGAAGTTTCGAATGGGAGTTAAGGTTGGCGATGGTAGATATTTCAAAGGGAAAATCTCTCAAATGAAAGTTTACGCCGTTGCACTGGATGCAAAGGAAATTTCGGCTGCGATGAATGAAGGTAACTCGCAAATAATAAAACAATTCAGCTATGTCTAACTTGCAATTGCTACCCTATCTGCTTGTGGTCTGATGTTCGTAGGGAATTTAGCGTTTCTCCTTAGCTACATTTGTTTATTTTCGGTTTTAGTTAAAAACCTTCGGAAAACTGCATGTGTTATATGTTGATAGCTAAAAATAGTGCGACATACAGCAAAGTAATAATTATTACACACGCTCGCTCTACAGAATGCCAAAGAAAGCATGCAAATAATCCTTAACCTATATACACTATGAGACCCACTTTGCACTGTATTAGTAGATTTTAAAATCTCATTATTGTTTTGGAATAATTTGATTTATGCTTTTTGTTACGTCAAGAGAAAGATGACGGATTTAATGACGTTCTTTGATATCATTAAATTTTATTTTAATAAATTTTATTACATGACATCATATATAATCAACAAATAACCATCATTTGTCAGCTTCCTCGTGCCAAAAGCTTTCTCTGAGGAGTGGTGTGCGTGTTTCTCCTTCCAATTGTCTCTCGTCCAATCAAAAGTATGGATCAACTTGCTCTTTTCTTGCGCCCGTGGATACCAACTCAGCGGTCCTTCATCTACTAAGTGTGGACTGGGAGGAGCCTGGAGCACAAAAAGTGAACACAGTCAGCTGTAATGGTACGATTTATTTGCCTGATATTAATTATTTTAAAAAATATTATCCACACATTAGTGTCTTGGTCTATTAAAAAATGCATTGAAATCGGCCAGAATTAGGGGGAGGGTTGGAGGGGGAGGGGGAGGGGGAGGGGGAGGGGGAAGGGGAGGGGGAAAGTTCCATAGAATGATACAATCCATGCATTGAACAAATTAGTATTAAAATAATTATACATTTTATTTATTTGAAATATGTATTGGGCACAACTTTACAAAGAAAATAAATTAAGAAGCAAACTTAAAGAGGCCCGATATAAAGGGCGCGAATGTTGCGAATGAGGTGCCCATCAACAATCCTGAACATGATTATTATGGGGAAAGGAGTTCAATTATCATTGTCAAAGAAATAATCCGTTTACTTTTGATTTCTGTCACGTCATAACTAAACCATTTCTAGTGCAAAACATGCGGTTGTTTATAACTGTTTCATATAATAGTGAACGAAAAAGATTCGAAGAAACTTCAGACACACATGTCATTGAGTGTACATGTGTTTGTCGAGTTAAGGTCACTTGATAAGCATTTGTCATAATGTTTGAGGTGTTTTATTGGGGGGTCTGAAATTCAAACTTCCCGTACCTTAATTGTACTCCCATCGGTTCTCGCCCCTTCCGCCTCTTTGTGCTTTTTATATTTAACAATTAGATTATGAGCTCGAGATTTCTCAGTATGATGTGATAGTTGATGAGGACGTAGGCCAAATCAACTATCGCATCATAGAAATTGAGAGCGAATAATCTAATTGTGTTAGTAAAAGTCATAACAATTGTCAGTATTAACTCTAAATCTTCTTCCGAAACTTCGGAGAAACGAGAAGAAACCGCAATTTTGTAGACGACCTCCAGCCACTGCATACTAATGGCTGATAGTGTACGAGTAGCTCAGCCAATCAGATGTCTCATTTGCATTAGTATACCAGTAGATTTTTACTAATGCAAAATATTGTGCGATGTTTTGAAAGTTTTTCCTATTTCTCCCGGTTCCCGTAACTTTCCGCCCTCTCTTCTCCCGCCTCCCGTTCTAGCTCCCACCTCCTTTTTTCCCGGGTTCCACCTGCCCCTCGCCCCCCCCCCCCCCCCCCCCCCCCCACCCAACTTTTAAGTCACCAACTGAAGCCGAATTAAATATTTGGGTAACCTTAGCTAGTCGAGAAAAAACCCGTTACCGCATTAAAATTCATTAATCTGAATCATGATAACACGTCGACTAACTACATCCTTTGGACAAAGTTCTGTTCTTCTTCACAAGATACTGTTACGTAGCCCGAGATTTGATATTTTCAACACACTCTTTCGGAATCTTCATCGGGTCGTGTTAGCATGGCTGTTTGTCATTGGCTGTCTATATTCCTTGTGGGATTCGCAGTGTTGGTGCTAAGAAGTAATTCTCAAGGAGAGTTGGTTAAATTCTGATCCGTAAAACGTAACAAAATGTAGGATGCAAAAGCGGTTGAAATTTCAGTAATTTTTGCTCGATGGTAGGTTGCGCCTGATACTAAACGATGTTGATTCGGCAGATTCGGGTCCCGGTATTTATTAAACACGGGTGTTTTTCATCATTTTATAGCCACATTTTTTTTGCTGATTTTATATCACAGGGGACTGAATTGAAGGGAAAATTTAACAATAACGTCAACTAAACAAGACCAAAATATGTTACCAACTTCAACTCTAGCCAAAAAAGGCTAACACAAACTAGTCGGTACTTAGTGGATTGTACACAGGTGCGAACGAAATATTGATAAATGACTCATAAAGACGTGGGTTTTCTATCCTCGGAGACCCGACGGCAGTAGTCGGGCAAGACGAAGATAATCGGGCAAAATCGGCGCCGCGACGAAGACCGCTGCTTCAACCGAGAGGTTACCAAGGACTACACTGAAAATTTACAAGGACACAGATTGGTTTCGAGAGTTCGCAGACTGTAAAGGCAGGCAGGATGATCGGTGTGAGCCAGAAGCGAAGGCTGAAAAACGGAAGAGAATCTAAGCTGTCATATTTTTTTTAACGTGTAAACTCATAAATTTGGAACAGATGGAAAGCAACATTCTGATAGAAATGGTAAGGAAACGATGAATATCAATGCTGATTTCATACAACGGATATTTTAATATTTGTTTTGTTTCTCACCCTTTATAGAAGGAAATCTGTTTGTGTTAATTGACTGATTAATTAATTAATGTACAGCCGTATCCTGGCGTGACCAATCAATGACCAGAAATCAATCAGACAATTGATATCAATTTACATCCCCCCCCCCCCCCCCCTCCGGGCACCCCCCCAGGATTTGCCTTTTTTTAAAATTTGGCGCCCTATTCCTCACCCCCAGGCACAAAGAAAGAGGCACATTCCACCCCTGGGACACTTAAAAACAAACTGCACCGTTTCACAAGAAGACGGAAATATTCATTTAATACGTTTTACAAAATAGACCTGGACTCTTATGGCTCATATCCATTGTTTTTGTTTCTTGCCTGCGTTTCTTTGGCTTTTAATGCTCCTCTGATCTCTTGTGGGTTTTTCAAATACAGGTTGTATAAACTTGGACAAATTGTTTTCCTTCAACTTCAACCTGAATTGTTTACAAATTGAAGGGATTTGCCAACAAAGAATTCTGTTAACTGAGGCACGTCGGCCATGTCGTTCAATGCCAATTTTCGCTCCATATTTCCTTGTGCGATTAGAGACAAAACTACTTGCAAAATTCCCCACCCCCGGGCCACAAGGGCTGACTTTGTTCCGGGGGCTGCCCGAGGCGGGGGGGGGGGGGGGGGGGATGATGGTAACAGTAGGAATTTAACCATGCATAAGGCTACTTGAAGATACACTGTAGTGTCTCTCCTTAGCCTTTTCCCTATATATGTTTAATATGTCAATAATAATCAGTGAAAATCCATATTAATTATTTGTGATTTTAAACATAATTATTATGTTTAAAATCACAAAATTTTCCATCATTGATTGCTCATCAATTTTCAGTATCAATCTGGAAATTAATTGGCTTTTTTTGTTAGTGATTGATATCGATAATCAAGTAGTCATCAGCTGGGCTATATCATTTATATCTATAGATTGTAGCGGATCACGTGCCTCACATTATTTTGATCTATGATATTTGATGTGAATTACTAGTAAGTCTACTTTTTTTCAGACAAACAACAGATGAACAGACCATGATTTAGCAAAATAATTTTACAAAAATTTGTTTAGCTGTAATGTTTCATACAGTTCAACCAGAAAAACTGATTGAATTACTTGTTGCACACAGCATATTTATCAGCTTTTCAGTGGCAATTTAGCTTGATCCAAGAACAGTCTGAAGATTTGAGGTGCAGTAAATACAGTAACACAAACTAAAAAGGAATCTTGACTTTGAATTGTTTAGATTAGACGCAAATCGCGGTGAAGCATTGGGTTAAGAGACAAATAACGGGTGCGAAGGAGACTACAATTCAACAGACTTGATGACATTTTTGTGTGCTCTAATAATTTTTTTGAACAGCCATATTCAAACAAAAAAGACTTCATAGAATATATAGAGAAGGATATCTTTTCAAACTGTCTTAGTACAACTTTGTAAACTATGTATCTAGAAGGACATACTATTGGATTTGCGTATTTACTCTGACTAGTTTTTAGTATTTTTAGAGAAGGTCTAGGTTTGATTTCATATTTAAGTTACTAAAGGAGTGCCCTGTCCTGTTGAAATAGCGATTCAGTCAATGTTTGTTAATTTGTGGTTATCCAATGTTTTAGGAGTATGTCCAAACAAACTGGGTTCACATGCAAGGTTCCTGCTACAAGTACTTTTCCAAGGCAGTGAATTGGAATGCAGCAAAATCCGCCTGTGAAAACACTCGGATCCAAGCTTCTTGTGATAAATTCACAAGCTGAACAACAAGCGATTCCCTCCAAATTTCCAGATGCTCAGAAAACATGGATTGGTTTGTACAGGGATCCTAAAGACAAGTCTCGCTGGCTCTGGGTTGATGGAACACGTCCAACTTACACTTATGGTATCCTAGAGAACCTAACAATCATGGCGGGAGCGAGGATTGTGTAGAAATGGTGACTGGAAGGAAGTGGAATGACATGCCATGTTCATTTTCTTTGACATACATTTGTGAAACTGCAGGTAAGTGAAAACATCTCATGTTGTGTTATCAGTTTTAATTTTGACAGAAAATCATTTTTCCAACCCGTTCTCACACTTTACCAAACATGTGATCCAGTCCTAATTATTTATCCTCACACGCAAAAAAGGCGGCTTGCAGGGGCGTAGCCAGCCTTTAATCCATTAAGCCCGGGCTTAACAGGAATTTCCGTGACAAAGGAAAAGCAACCAAGAGAAACAAAAAACAAACCGAACCGAACATTGCGCTCGCACGATTTCTATGTTATTACAAGATGGCGCGCCGCCCAAGGAATTCCACACATATCGCAATCAATGATCAATTCCTTACCAGATTTGGTCCTTGCACTGATATTCCTTGCTGCACATGTCGGCTTTTGTAAAACATTGTTTTAGTGTACTAAGGCCAGGATATATATATGTAAGGCCGAGATATAAGTATCAAGTTTTGCTGTAAGTACTAAAAATACCTGTCATTTTTACACTTGATCGAGATCGATTTTTTGACGAATATCTCGTGGAGAATGCTGAAAAATAGGATTTCAGAGCCTCTAGATTTCAAAATTTCCTTGGGGGGGGGGGGGGGGGGGGCATGCCCCCAGACCCCCCTAAAGGTTCGTGCCTTCGGCGCTCACTTTAGAGCCCCCCTCATCATGATAATCTGGGGTTTAAGAGGGAAAAAGGCCTGGCTACACCCCTGGCTTGTATACATGTAGATTAAACTTTTCATACCTTTTCATTTACGTGCTAAATATGTAAGGTTTCTTTTAATTTTCTACATATTTGAATGTTTACGTTTATGATAAAATTCAGGCCATTTTTATTCTTTTCCTTTATAAATCTATGAACTGTATTGATGAATGCGTTACAAATTGCTCTAATTACCCTGATTACGCGCATGGAATGCTCCATTTATATTTTATTTGCAATTTTCAAATGCAGATATTGCTTCCAAGGTGACAGTATCTTCAGTACTTCATTGACATTATTTCCTATCGGATTTCTAGTGAGACTTTGGCTCATGCAGTAGAATTGGTATTATAATAACTTCATCGGGCATTGTGGCGTATTTTGCGGGCTAAAATAGAGGGGACTCTGTAAAGGGAGGAAAACGGACGGCGGATGGCGGACGGCGGACGGTGGACGGCGGACGGCGGTACGGCGGACGGCGGACGGCGCGGAAAATAATAAAAATAATAATATTTAAAATAAATACAAAAAAATAATAATTGAAATAAAAAAATTATTAAAATAAATAAACAAAAAATAATAAATGCCGAATTAATGAGAACTAAAGCAATGCATGTGGTACAAATAAAATATAATTGTGCGTTGATATTACTCATGCGAGACATGCATCAAGCCATCGACAAATCGAGAATAACCGTTCATCAATCGCGAACGGATTGCGTTACAGTGTATTCATTTCAAACTACCAAATTTAACTCAAATATTCAACCGTAGCTTAAGGTGGCTCATCTCTGTTTTGCAACGGCATACCTTCCTAATGTGAACGGCTGATACTTCGCTGTCAGAGCACCGTCTGACTAGCTACTTCACCACTTTACTAGAAATAGAATGAACTTTCCAAAAAATAGTTTTGATT
This sequence comes from Desmophyllum pertusum, assembly GCA_029204205.1. Taxonomy (NCBI): domain Eukaryota; kingdom Metazoa; phylum Cnidaria; class Anthozoa; order Scleractinia; family Caryophylliidae; genus Desmophyllum; species Desmophyllum pertusum. The sequence continues at coordinate 6,130 of MU827083.1, read as the reverse complement.
GGCATCGGTGTTACCATAGCAACGCAGCGATGACGTCATGCATTTTACATATGACCATTTTTCTCGACATCTAGACGTAAACTTTTAAAACCACCTTATGTTCCTTGAAGCCTAGATGTAGTTCTTCACGATTAAGAATTTTTAAAAAATTATATGAGAGCGTTTTGGAATAAAATGCGGTTGAATATTTTCATTAAAAAATTAAATATTCACCTTACGTTTGTTTAATTCGTCGATACCAATGTCTTCTTAACTGATTGAGGTAATGTTTTTACCACATATTATACCTGTGACATAGGACTGTTTTCTGTCAGAGTTTCTTCGAAATTGCTTCATTCGATTTCATTTCATGTAGACAGAAGTAATCCCTGCCTAGATTCGCATTTTACTCAACGTAGTAACATATTTGTTACGGAAGCTGTAATTAAAAAACTAGTCGATATATTTTTTTACTTTTTTTGGATGCAAAGCTTAATATCTATTATGCTTTCTCTGGAATTTTCAAGTGGATTGAATCATTTTAAGGGTACGAAATAAAAATAACAATACAAACACTTTACATTCATCCGCACAATCGTTTTTGCTATATTATTTGTTGACAGCTGATCTCTTCAGAAATTTATCTTTTGTCTATATTCAGGCATATTTGTGTGCGCCTACGACGCTTGCTTGCAAGGTTTCGTTGCTCCAAAAACGACGCTCGTGAAAATTCTGTTTTTCGTTAGTACAATGGAAATTAACATAAATCTGTAGTCACGCAGCCAATTTTAACGCTTTTGAATCCAGATCTTGCTTGACTATGGTCAAGCCTAGCCTGCGAGAGCAGACGTAATTTCCGGCTCGAGTTTCCCCGTTTGCTCTCGCAGGCTAGGTCAAGCCAGCTCTAAACGAAAAAGGAAGGCTGCTCTTCTGTTTCGAAAACGCTGTTGAGTCGAAGAGAGTGAAGGAGTGGTAACTAATATATCAATTATAATAACGTTACATCTTGCTGCGTGACCCACTCATATATGTTGATTATCGGTGAAGAAAATCATTTTCACGAGCGACGTGTCAGCAGCAGCGAAGCGTTGCAAGCAGGCATGGTAAGCGCACACAAATATGCCTGAATATAGACAAAAGAGAAATTTCTGAAAGAGATCAGCTGTCAACAAATAATATAGCAAAAACGATTGTGCGGATGAATGTAAAAGTGTTTGTATTGTTATTTTTATTTCGTACCCTTAAAATGATTCAATCCACTTGAAAATTCCAGAGAAAGCGTAATAGATATTAAGCTTCGCATCCAAACAAATTAAAAAAAATTTATCGACTAGTTTTTTAATTACAGCTTCCGTAACAAATATGTTACTAGTTAAGTAAAATGCGAATCTAGAAGGGATTACTTCTGTCTACATGAAATGAAATCGAATGCAGCAATTTTCGAAGAAACTCTGACAGAAAACAGTCCTATGTCACAGGTATAATATGTGGTAAAAACATTACCTCAATCAGTTAAGAAGACATTGGTATCGACGAATTAAACAAACGTAAGGTGAATATTTAATTTTTTAATGAAAATATTCAACCGCATTTTATTCCAAAACGCTCTCATATAATTTTTTAAAAATTATTAATCGTGAAGAACTACATCTAGGCTTCAAGGACATAAGGTGGTTTTAAAAGTTTACGTCTAGATGTCGAGAAAAATGGTCATATGTAAAATGCATGACGTCATCGCTGCGTTGCTATGGTAACACCGATGCTAATTAAAACTACTTTTTGGAAAGTTCATTCTATTTCTAGTAAAGTGGTGAAGTAGCTAGCCAGACGGTGCTCTGACAGCGAAGTATCAGCCGTTCACATTAGGGAAGGTATGCCGTTGCAAACAGAGATGAGCCACCTTAATACATTCGAATATCGAATGTTGTTATATCTCTTTCCATCCCTGTGAGCCGAGGTGCTAGTAAATCTGGAAAGAGACGAAAAAGACTGCGATGGCTTTTCATTCAACCAGACAGTTGACAGCTAACGACCGCAGCATAGTCACGAAACCACCCTTGTCATGCTTGGCTTTTTCCACTTTGCAAATAATTCGTTATGTATCTTCTCCTTGTACTGTAGTTTCTCTGTTTCATTGCTATTGTCTGCTAACGCGAAGAGGAAATTTCAGAAACTTGCTATTGTAATCGAAAAAAAAATCATCTGACTCAAATTGCGACAGCAGACATTCTTTCGTGCACGCTCCCCGGCTCCCGAGCCGCTTCGGCGAGGGCTAAAATGAGCCTGAGTCGGGCCAAAAACATATTTACGCCCGCGAACATCAACTCTATTGTTATAATATTCAGTTTAATCAGCTTAATTGGTAAAAAGCTCCCCAAAACCATCATAATAATAATAATATTGATGTGTTAAATACCTTCATTGAGGTCTGTTGTGGCAAATGACTACCGGTAGTTGGTCCTAACCTTGGGATACTTTCAGTTTTCAGTAAACTCGTGTAGAGATTGATACGGAACAAATTTTCCACTCATTTTGCCATTACTATAATAATGGTAATGGTATTTACATGTATATAGCGCATTTTCTATAATATTCAAATGTGCTTTACAATTCAACTCAGGGGTGAGATCAGACGTCAGCTTGTAAAGGCGCCTATGGCAGCCGCTATCAATCCATTCATGATCTCACCTTCACCATTCATGATCTCACAATGTCACTTTTTGTGTTTCCACGCCTTGACCTTATTTTTGCTCATTGTTACATGTAAGCCGTTTGTCATCGGGGTTGAACTTCAGAAACATGGTAATGAGGTTGGAAAACTTGTACCCAGGTTTCGTTCTAACATTCGACCAAGGGCTACGGTATGGACAAATTGCTAAGCTGCTTTACTCAGGGCCATTATTCAATGGCTTTTGGTTTCACAATGGAGGAAAGGTGCCAAATTTGATGTGAAATGCGGGCCTGGCACAGGTTTTGATGAGTAACTCAACCAAAGTTATCGTAATCAGGCTTACTTACTTATAATGTTAGGATTCTGAGCACACAAGCATTATTTAGTGTTTATGCCTGTACTGAGTTTCATGAACAGTCAAATCAAGCTGAAAAATACAGTACTGTAAGGTAATTTGTCCGAATAAATATGTACATTCCCTTCAGAACACACCAGCAAAAATCATGTTTATGCCCTTACTGAGTTTGTTCAATAGTCAAATCAACTTTAGTCATTGCGCTGAACAATCCAGTAAAAACTGACTGTGTGGTGGTGCTAAATGTCTAGTATACCGTCAAATGTAACTGGATTATTTAGTTGAAGTCACATTGGTCATTATACATGTACTGCTACTTATATCTATTTCTTATTTGTCAGCTTCCTCGTGCCAAAAGCTTTCTCTGAGGGTGGTGTGCATCTTTCTCCTTCCAATTGTCTCTCATCCAATCAAAAGTATGGATCAACTTGCTCATTTTCTTGTACCCGTGGATACCGACTCAGCGGTCCTTCATCTACTAAGTGTGGACGGGGTGGAGCCTGGAGCGCAAAAGTGAACACAGTGATCTGTAATGGTACGATTAATTTGCCTGATATTAATTATTTAAAAAAATATTATCCACACATTAGTGTCTTGGTCTATTAAAAAATGCATTGATATCGGCCAGAATTAGGGGGAGGGTTGGAGGGGGAGAGGGGGAGGGGGAAAGTTCCATAGAATAATACAATCCATGTATTGAACAAATTAGTATTAAAATAATTATACATTTAATCAAAAACTATAACAAAATTCTTGAATCTGATTGGTTATCAGCAGGCTCAATTTGAGCACTAATAGGACAGTGTACGCATCATGCTTGTAATTGGACAGTGTAATTGGACAGTACACGTCATTTGTACGCGCTGTCCTTTGCTCGTGCTCTCGACCAAACACAAACTCAATTGTTCAGTGTTGTTTTGTTCACCAAAACGGTTAGCTGTTTGACGTGTTTTCATCAAATTTTGTTATAGTTATGATTAATTGGTAACAGGACTTCGTGTCATCTAACTCTGTCTGTAATCATACTTGTGATTAAACAAATCAGACTCCCGCTACGTGGTCATCCGATTTTTGTTAATCACTTATTGATTACAGACCGGAATTGGACTCCACTCAGTCCTATTACCATTAATTGTTTTTTTGAAATATTTATTGGGCACAACTTTACAAAGAAAATAAATTAATAAGCAAACTTAAAGAGGCCTCAATGGAAAGGGGGCGAAACTGCAGGGCACAAGGTACCATGCGATGTGCCCGTCAACAATCCTGAACATGATTATTTTGAGGAAAGGAGTTCAATTATCATCGTCAAAGAGAGAATTAATGTCCAGTTAGTTTTTGTTGAAATCAATATCAAGCAGTACTACTTCATCGTATCTTTTGAATAAAATCATCAACAGTTTATTGTAGTGTGTTAGGACTAACATACAGGAGTGTTTTCTTTTAGATATTAACGAGTGTGCTGTGTCAAATGGCGGCTGCAGTCACAAGTGTGTTAATACTGCAGGGAGCTACAAATGCGAATGTCCAGACCAGGGTTTAAGCTTATCATCGGACGGCAGGAAATGTCAGGGTACGTATCCGAACCCATACACTGTACTGCAATAATACCACACAAATAGCAATTAAACTTGTTTTTCTTTTTTGTGTTTGCTTAAATATATTATATATAAATTATGTATCAAGCAGCACTACTTCATCCTATCCTCTTTTGGAACCGATTCATCAACAGTTTAATTACATTGTAGTAGTGTGTTAGGACTAACACAGTGTTTCTTTTCAGATATTAACGAGTGTGCTGTGTCAAATGGCGGCTGCAGTCACAAATGTGTTAATACTGAAGGGAGCTACAAATGCGAATGTCCAAGACCCAGGACTAAAGTTATCATTCGGACGCAGGAATGTCAGGGTACGTAATCCGAACCCATACACTGTACTGCAATAATACCACACAAATAGCGTTTAAACTTTGTTTTATTCGTTTGTTTCAATATCAAGCAGTGCTACTTCATCCTGTCCCTCTTTTGGAATCAGATAATCAACAGTTTATTGTAGACATTGTAGTGTGTTAGGACTAACACACTGAGTGTTTCTTTCAGATATTAATGAGTGTGCTGTGTCAAATGGCGGCTGCAGTCACAAGTGTGTTAATACTGCAGGGAGCTACAAATGCGAATGTCCAGACCCGGGACTAAGTTATCATCGGACAGCAGGAAATGTCAGGGTACGTATCCGAACCCATACTGCAATAATACCACACATTTATAAGGATTATAAACTTTCATGTGTTTTGTCGTTTGTTTTCAATTATATCAAGCAGTACTACTTCGTCCTATACTCTTTTGGAACCAAATCATCAACAGTTAATTGTCAGTAGTGTGCGAGGACAGTTAATTGTAGTGTGTTAGGACTAACACCAAGAGTGTTTCTTTCAGATATTGACAAGTGTGCTGTGTCAAATGGCGGCTGCAGTCACAAGTGTGTTAATACTAAAGGGAGCTACAAATGCGAATGTCCAGACCCGGAAACTGAGCTTATCATTGGAATAACAGGACATGTCACGGTAAGTATCCGAACCCACACTGCAATAATTTATGACACAAAAAATATTTTTAAAAACTTTCATATCCTGGTGGTGGGAGGGGGGGGGGGGGGGGGGGGGGGGGGGGTGGGGGGGGGGGGGGGGGGGGGGGGGGGGGGGGGGGGGGTGACTCCATATGAAAGGGGTGGGATGCTCGTTCAGAAAATTTGAGTTAACTCCTAAAGGAGACCAACTGGGCGTGGCTCAAGCTTTATTTGACTACTAAATATACCAGATTTCATGCCTTATTGGTGTAAGACCACCAACACAGTAAAATGGAATAATGTTTTTTTTTATTTCTTCGCGTTGCAACCGCTTAAATTGATACCTTGATGGCTTAAAATTTATTGGGGTGTTTTTTTTTTTCTCAATTCCTGACACCCCCCTAAAGTGGAATACCCTGAACATCTGTATTACTCTACCCCTAAAAGAGTACACGAGATTTCCCTGCGTCTTCCCGAACCGCCCCCGCCCCACCCTTCTACCTCCCTCCCTACGCCCTCGCGGCCCCCCCGCGCCACCCCCGCCCCCCCCATTCCACACC
>MU827082.1:0-14038 GCA_029204205.1 Desmophyllum pertusum | reverse complement strand
GAGGCCTCGCATTTCGCCTTCTGCGGTTTTTTTTTCGCCTTTCAGCTACTTTTGCTTTGTGGAATCCACATTTTGTTTGCTAGTCGGGACGTGTTGGTAATTTTTTTACAAAGGGAGAGGGGTTATCACCTTTCGTGAACAGTTTTCAAGCGTGCATGAATAGTTTGAAGGTCACTCGAGGCATCTTCTCGCTACCATTTTGGTCAATTTTCTTAACTTTTGTTTTCTTTGCTTCAAGACAAAACGTTGTTACAGTTGTTCTCTTTTTCTACCAGCGCGAAATTTTGACTAAGCATGAAATGTTTAAGTTAATATAGGATATGTAGAGTTGATAAGATTGTACTTATTACCTGCCCCCCCCCCCCCCCCTCTACATTGTTCCTCTATATTATCATTTAATGGTACTCATTAGCATATAAAAATCGACTTATGGGAAATCGTTCTATTTTTGTATTTACAATTTGACTGGAATGTACAATATTTAAATCGGTAATCTCGACATGTTGACAGAGCGAACGATACAAAAAAACCTAAGAACAGCCTGAACTTCTCGTAACAAAAACAACCGTAAAATGAAGTAGACAGAGATGCCTTCGAATGGTTCTTGAATAACTTACAAACTCTTAATAATCCAGAGGATTATTAGGGGCGGGCAACCCGTTTATTGATGACCGCGTTCGAAATAAAGAAAAAGAACAATGAACTAAGCAAGCAGGCTTAGCCCCATTTACCACGACATTCATTTTAGCGGGTTGTCGGCCACACCTCCTAAAAAATTTTTTTTTTGGTCACCGGCGCGGCCCGATTAGTTTAGGGGGCACCGGTCCTGCTTTGGATTTTTTGGCCGTGTAAATGCCAAAAAAATTTGGTCACGGCCGTGCCCCAAAAAAATTTTAGGGCGGGCCGGAGGCACCCACCTCAGGAAGGTAGGGTCTCGGCCCGCACCCTAAAAAAAGAGCGCACTGTTCGCGTGCCAAAAAAAAAAAACAAAAAAAAAAAAAAAAAAGGACGGATCCTACAGACGAAGAACTCAAACGAACCCCCACGATAAAAAGGGAGACATGACCTGTCCTCGTTGCCAGGAAAGGCCTGTCGGGGCGACACGCTGAGAAAAAAACACCAAAAAAAAAAATAGGGGGGCGCCAAAAAAATTCCCAATCCACCCAGCATGACGGCAAGACGGTGGTGTGTCCTGGACGGAAAGATTAATTTCTTCAATGCCGTAAAAAGCTTGTTCTAAAGAGGAATATAGAATGGCGCTGAAAGACGCAGTATTCCGTCGGATTTCCACTCGTTTGAAGTTATAGATTTTTATTATAAGGCTTTTAACAACAACGGGTAGTAAAACTTGTTTCTTATAGCGAGTAATTTTAACTGACGTGACTGATTTGGGGGGGGGGGGACAGATGCCGTTTTCCATTTTGGACACTAACTTAACGGCTTTGTTCGACCCTTGTAATTTTGGCTTCATGTAAATTACTGAGGAATAGTCATTAATAGCAGTAGCATTATTTTAGCTAGATAGTGATGTATCAGTACATGCATGTTGATAAATTCACATCATGGCGCCATGTTTAATTTTGACCCCTCGGTATTGCAATAAACTGCTCAGTAAAATGCGGTTTTTAGTATTATCAATGTCGTTTTTCTGCTTATATGGCTAATTTTTAGATGCTTCTTTGGCTCGGCTGTATTATGAGTATACGAGGCTTTTTACACTGTTTTATGCAAGAATTCGTTTTTGAATGCTAATGTCTCTCGTACCACAGCTCTCCCACTTGATTCGATTTCAACAGTTGTCAAACCCAGGCAAACTGAAGAACAGGGGGATTATATGTTATGGCATACCTCTCTCCAGCGCAGAAGGATTAAACAGCTCAATATAGCTTGCATAAAGCCGTACTCTACGCTGCTTCAATGCCACGGTATCAAGTGATGACCTGTTTCGTATCTCCATTCTGTCAGGACTTTTCGTTTTTTCAAGGCGCATCAAGCCATAAAATTGCTTAGGCAATCGACATTGAGTATCTGACATGTTTGATTTTGAACGAAATCCGCTAAAAATTATGTGAGTGGCCGCTGTTAAATAATCTCGGGGACTGCACCACATTTTTAAGAGTGCCCGTTCTTTATTTTTGAGGGTGGCCGGCTAAGAAAATTGAACCCATTCTGAAAAAAAAAATCGAACATATTTTTTGTGTCCCGTGTAAAATGAAACGGGGGCCGTGCCCCCTAAGACTATCGGCCCGCGTGGCCTAAAATTTTTAGGAGTGGCCCGGAACCACCAAAATGAAATGTCCGGTGGGTAAATGGGTGCTTTTTTTTTTAGTTTTTTTACAGTTGTGGATACGGAAAGTTTACAGGGATTCAACCCTTTTTTTTTGTTTTAAACGTATAAACCCTAATTTTTTTTTTTTAAGGTTTCTATCTGTACTTCTAACGCTTGAAAAGAAGATCCACTAACAACGGCGAATCAGCGGGGCCCCAAGGGAAGAAGCGCCACTGGCAGTTGAAAAAAAACCTATTCAAAAACTAAACCATTTTTTTTTTTTTTTTTTAGGATACCCCGACCCCCCCAGGAAGCCCCATTACACCCGGCAGCCACATACCCATACTTTAGGCTATATTCTTGAGTCAACCTGTCCCCCCCGTTGTCCAGTTTATTTTTTTTTAGAATTGATTCTTCCCCTTACTCGCCGCGAAATTAATCCCTTTGTTATCGCGCTGAAACTCGGGGGCTTGACCCGTTCCCCCACACTGAGACACCCCCCCCCAAAAAAAAATTTGGCGGCCCCCAAATTTGGGGGACATCTCACTTCTTGGGTTTTTTCCTTGTCGTACTCCGTTTTTTCCTTTTTACAATTTTTGACGTCCCGTTTTGGTGTTGTTGTGTTCATCCTAAAATTCACTTAACACACCGAGGGAAAACTGGTTTTGTTAGCTTTTAACTGGGAAGGTAAATAAACAACTTGATTTTGAACTTACTCAAGCGAAATGAATGTCATCCTTGAACATCGGCGGTGCGCGATCAAAACTTTCATCGATAGTTTGTCTTTTGTTGTCTGTACTCCAGGTTCGAGTGGTTGTTTTTCCCTTTTGTTGTGGTGTTTTTTTGTCGCGATTGGTAAGACCCTTTTCGAATAGATTGTTCCGAAATGAAGCCCGCTCTGTAGAGGATTTTCCGGGGGTTCTTTTTCCGAGATTCCATAGCAGTAAAAACAGGGAAACATTTTTATAGCGGCTAATATTTTGGATTTTCCGGCCGGTCGTGGAGGCAATAGGCGAAAGGTGCGAAGCTCGAGCGGCTCCGTGTCAGCGGAAACAAAACACGATACTAAATGTTTTGGTCTCTGTTAACCCGAAGCGAAAAATGGTTGTAAAAGGATTACCAGCGAAGGGGAAACTCCAGTGGAAAAGAAAGTCTTAGCCAAGTTTTCTGGCATGATAATGACTTAGGTGACCCAGGCCTAACACGGCGACTATGGCTTTTCGTGACATTTCCATTTTTGTACATTGTTTTCTGTTCTCTATTATAAAAATTCCCGGTTTTGGGCTTTTAAAATTAGCCTGGAAGGCCGGCTGCACGCCTTTTTCGCAGAAAGATTGGAGGCGGCTTTTGGGCTCAATTGGGCACGGTTAGGTTTTTTTGCTTTTCAAGCTTGTTTTGTCTCACGTGGCAATAATATGTTTTTTTTGTTTTATTTATGAAGAGGGATTTTTTTGCCTAGTAGGGTAGAGCCCTTCCGCACTACGTGGGTAACAACCTTCTAAGAAAATTTGGGCCCCTCAGACTCATCTCATGGGTTTTTTTTTTTTTTGGGAAATTTTCCCCTTGTCCATAGGCTATCGTGTGCCCAGAGCCTTCTGGTGCCGGTCTTTCCGTACCTTTTTATAGTAACGAACGTGCCTTTACCACCACCTGAATGCGAATTTTGTCGTCTTACATAGTAATATGCGCTTTCAGGTTATTATTCCTCTCGACTGACCTTTCCATCCAATCGAATGTTTTTTGTTGTTTCCTCCTGTTTTTGTTTTCGTGAGTGGTGGAAATTGGTTTCTCCCGGTGGTTTTCTTTGCAAACCCCGCAAGGAATACACATAATTATCCCACGCGTACTTCGATTTCATTGTTTTTTTTTGTGTGTGTGTTTTGTTATCGCCGTAGTTTTTTTTTTCTCTTCTAGCTTTTTTCTGATCACTCTAACATCCTTTAGTTTCTATATACTCATTGTCCACGCACAATTTCCTTCTTGAAAACCGCTCTTACAGTTTGGGGTTTGATGCATTAAGCATTTTTTAAGTGCGAATATTTTTTTGGCTTCTGTAACCGCGTTTGTTTATAGGACCCGGGTTTTTTTTTTTTTTTTTTTTATGAGTGCCGGCGCAAAAATTTCGACTACATTGTAAATTTTGCCCCCACTTTCCTAATTTTGTTTTTCCATGCCGGGCGCGGTCCCCACCTTTCGTTTTGCCTGGCGTGTTTTTTCCTTTTAAGCTCACGAATTCAACACACTTTGCCCTTCCCCTCACTAACGTGTTTTTCTATTGAAGTAAGCTTCTCGCTTGTGTGTCTTGGAAAGAGAAAATCGGTAACAATCTGAAACTTTTCACTGGGTCATCCACTCGATTTCCACCATTATTTATCGCTAATGGTAGCTGGGATTTCAACCCCGTGCGTGTGACGTTATAAAATATAACCTTTTGTTCCGGAGTGTTGTGGGCCCATTGCTGTGTGCTTACCATCGATGAAGAGCTATACATAAGGGAAAAATCCTGTGAGCCCCGCCCGGTGGTTTTTTTTCAAAAATAAAAATGAAACCGGGAAACAGGGTTTTGCCTTTTTTCTCCCCCCAGGATCCCAAGTATGGAGGATGGAGGCTCCGGTAATGGGGCTTATCCCATGCCCGGACCCCGCTAAATTCAGCGGAATGTGGGTTTTTTAATATAATTGAATTTTTTACCCGAAGTGTATTTGTTTTCCTATTCACGACCCCAAACGTCCCCGTCATTTTGTGGAGACCAATTAGATTCGGATGTCCGTGGAAAACCTCTCGTTACACCATGGCTTTTTTTTGGCTCATCATGGGAGTGTCCCCCCCGCTTCCGACCAACGTGTTTCCGTTAACGTGCACCCTTCTCCTGCCCTCTTTTTTTCGCGCCCCCTAGCAGCTCAAGTAAAATAACTGGCTGAGTCCGTGGGTTTTTTTTAGAGGCAAGAAAAGCGGTCTTTTGAATTTTTTTATGATGAACCGAGTTTTGTTTTGATAAGCCTTTTTTTCAGCTTTCTTGTTTTTTTTATTTTTGTTTTTAGGCGAACCGTTCCAGCGGCGAAAAATCTTTGTAATACACGTGAGGTATGTTTTTTTTCTAAAACTTTTAACCCCAGTGTTGATTTATTTAATTTACTAATGTCCCGAAAATGCAAAAAATTTTTGGGGGGTCACCGACTTTCGTTTTCAGGGGGGGGGGGGAGTATTGACAATTTGGTAAATGATCAGCGTGAGAAGAACACCGTTAAATTTTTTTTTGGAATAATCTGTGGTCCTCGTAACTCGAATATGAACAACAGTTTTTTTAACAAGTATCTTGGTTCGCCTCAACCAAACAGCCAAAACAGAAGGGGGGCGTCCTGTCCTTGCTTTGTGCAAAAATATTTGAGTGAACGGATTTAATAACTACAATAGCCTCGCATTTTTGGCGGCTTCAAAAAAAATTAGCCTCGGATTATTTTTTTTTCCTTGGACATTATCGTGTTTTTTTGTTCCCTCCGACAGCTCATACAGTTTTTTTTTCCTCCGAACTATATCACTTCTCTGCGGAAAAAACATTGTTTTTTTCCGCTTCTCATAACATGATTGTGTGTGTGTCCGCGAACCAAGTAACCGAGTCAAAATTTTTTCCTCGCCAGAATGGAGGGTCTATTTGTTGTTTTTAGCTATCTCATCCCCATCCAAGTTTTTTTTTTTCTTCGCGCGCCGACGTGCATATTAAAAGTGGATGGTCTAAAAAACGTCCAACGTGGACCGACCAGCCCAAAAACCTGTGGAAAATATCCGGGGGGGGGGTGTGTGTGTTCCCCCAAGTGATATTCCCCAGTTTTTTGTTGAAAATTTTGCGTTTACAAGTTTTCGGCAGGTTTCAAGCTTTTTTCGTCCCTTTCAAAATAAAATTTTGCCTTAAATTTGGAAAACAGATTGGTTTTTTTAAACCAGACTAGAAAAAATATTTTTTTGGAACGCCACCCATAAATTTATTTTTTTTGAATTTGTTTAAAAAACAGCTTTGGGCCCGACGAGAAGTCAGCGTTTCCGACGGCAAAACAGAGCCGGCCTTGTGAAAAAAAAATTATTTTGAAGGAATAAATAACTTAACAATAGCCTCTCATTGTGGCTTCAAAATTAATGCTCGTGATTATTTTGTCCTGCTTGGACATTTTTCCTTGGACATATCTGTGTTTTTTTTCCTCGAAAGACTCACAGTTTTTCCCCTCCGAGCTATATCCGCTCTTCCTCCGAAGGGAAATAACTGTTTTTTTTCGCTTCTCCGGAACAGATAATAGTCCGCGGAACCCAAATATCCGAGCCATATTTTTTGTGTTTTTTCCTCGCCAGACATGGAGGCTTATTGTTTTTTTTTTTTTTTTTGTATATCCTTGACAAGACCTCTCTTGAGTTGAAAATAATTCATGTGTTTCCCCCTATCATATTCAATACACAAGATAAAGTAATGAATTAAATCATGAAAAGTGGAACGTCCTGGTCAAATTAATTTAATCTATATTAGGAATATTATTGTTTTAGTTTTCTATCCTAAGTTTTTATCACCCTTTTCTGGTGATACTGCATTCCAACACAGGGAATTTTGTGTGTCCCTCCAACGGTCTAGTCATATCATTTTTTATACCTGGACCGGAAAGTGTCCCTTTGCGGATGTCCCACGGAGCGTCGTCCTGAAATTATTAAATTTTTAAGTGGACTCGGTTAGTATGTGTTTTTTTCGGAAGCTAAGCAAGTTGGATTTCAGAGGAATTTTTAATTTGGAAGGAAATTGTCTCAGCCACTGTAACTAGAATCTCGAATAAAAGGATAGCTTTCAAAAAGTTGGTGTGCTTTGCCCGAATATTTTAATTTTGTTTGGAGCTTAAACTGATGAGCGCCGACCTCGGTTTTTTTTTTATATCAAGCTTTTACCCCGTAATCTTAATTTTTTGCTGAGGGTGGAAAACTATTGGAATGGGGTGGCAGTTCAAAATGTTTTGAGCCTTCAAGCAAAAATCACACACAATCATTCCCGATTGATTTTTTCAGTTCTATGATTTTTTCCCTCATATTGTTTTTTTTGGGTCTGTTCAAAATAGTAGATACACAGATTATTTTTGGCAAACAAACCGTGTTTTTTTATTTAAACTTTAGTTTTGTTCTGACACACATAATTTTTTTGATTGATTCTCGCCGTTTAATGCCCGCCGGCTATGGCTTTTTTGCCCACAGAATTTTTTCCAATAACTTCCGAAAACTTTGTCCGCACTGCGTAATTTTTTATACCATGTTTTAAAAATGTAGTTTTTTTTTTTCGTTTTAAGAAACAAGTGCCTTAGTTTTTTTTAGCTGATGCCCGGGATTCTTACTGTCTGAGGAAAATGGCCAATCATTGTTACTGAAGGGTCAATAATAAAACCCTTTTTTTGAAGGTCCGTGAGGATCACCCGGCTAGCTGAATGGAAATATGTTTTCGGCGCCGCCTTTCAAGAAAAAAAAGAAAAAAGAAAGAAAGCCCCCCCCCCCTCAAAATGTTAAAGTCAAGAATTCATGCAAAGTGTTATAAAACTGGTTTTTTTGTGCAAGTTTATGTTTGTGGCTCATAAAAGGGAAGTTGGACACATTTAACACGCGCATCAGCGTACACTAATTATAACAATAGATTTTTCTGTCGAAGGGAACTATCGGCTGATAGTTGCCCGCGGAAATTTTATGTTTCTAAAAAACAAATATTAGCCCGAGAACGAAGTTCGAGGGCTTATATGCTAGTTTTTTTAGAACATAAAATTTCCAAGGGCAACTATCAGACCGATAGTTCCGAGACAAAAACACTCTATTGTCGTTATTGTTCACCACTAAATTTTCCGTGCGGCGGCCTAAAACTGAAAACCTCATTAATTTATTTATTTCGATTTCTAACACACGCTTGGAGCTTCAAAAATAGTTTTGCATTTCAACTTTTGTCTCGTAAATACGTACAAAACTTTAGGTTAAAACTTCGGTATTACTTTTTCAAAAGTTTATAAATCGACTGAGTGATTTTTTCAGTTCCATCTAAATGAAGTATGATTTGTATGAAAAACGGCGGCAAAACCTGGCGCGGGTTCCGCCAAGTCAGTTGAAATGAAAAGAAAGCAGGACAAAAAGTTTTCTTCGGATTATTTCTTCGCTCAATCTCTTCTAAAGTTTCATATATTCTGGAAAATTGTGCAAATGATTTAGCACAAAATGGGAAGATCTGAAATAATTGTGGAGCTGAACATTATATTCATTTTACAAGTCAAACGGACAACCGTCGAACGGAGTCCGAAGGTTTCACTGCGGGCAAACGCTTGGGACGAACTGGCCGTCGGTATTTATAAAGCTTCGTAACCGATATTTATTGTGCTGATTCAAGCTGGAATTGACAAGCCTCTTGGAAATACAAGGTAACAATACTGAATAGGCTAAGCTTAAACTTGTGGTGTAAACAGGCTGTCATTTTTTGGACGAATTTGTGTCGGTTTTACCGATCTTTCCGTAAATTGTTTAGTGCTCTTTCATTCGCATTTGTTGTACATTTACAGGAATTTGCCATTTTAAATATTTCGTTCCAAACTTCGTGCATGCCCATATGTTATGAAAGAATTGATAGAGAGTAAATTCTCGCTATTTTTTAATTTATTCTTTCAACTGTTTAGCTCAAAACTGCACAAAACGGTTGTTTTTTTCGCGCAGGCGGGCACTATCGATCCGGGTTTTTTTGCCCGACGG
This sequence comes from Desmophyllum pertusum, assembly GCA_029204205.1. Lineage (NCBI taxonomy): Eukaryota > Metazoa > Cnidaria > Anthozoa > Scleractinia > Caryophylliidae > Desmophyllum > Desmophyllum pertusum. The sequence continues at coordinate 5,028 of MU827082.1, read as the reverse complement.
GCAACTATTACCTGACAGTGTCTCTCCGCGGATGAACACTATCACGTCACGTGTTCGATTTAAGCCAATCAGAATCAAAGAAAATTTAGTGGTGAACTATAATGGCTGATAGTGTTCGAGTAGCTCAGCCAATCAGATTGTCTCATTTGCATTAGTGTACTAGTAGATTTTTACTAAAACTCGATAGTGTACGCTGCTGCGTTAACCATTTCTTAAACAATCAGTTATCATGAATTCACCATCTTGGGTTTCAAAACTGTCTCAAAAATGTCCGAAAATGTCCATGGAAAAATGTAGATTTAAGAAAAACTTCTCATTGTTCTCATAAATGGGAATCATATTATGGGAATATTCTAGTTCTGGTCAGAATGTGTCATCAGTCGTGGATATGATGAATTGCGTCCGTTTGCTAACTGAAACGTTTGTAAGACTATAAAATTATTATAAAATATTTGGCCTGTCGCACGCAAGAAAGGCAAACGATTGTATGGCTGTATCATAAAAAGTGGCACCTAATCTCGTAATTTAATCTACGAAAATTTTAGTTTATTTCTCCCACTTATTTTGTAGCCGCTAAACGAACCAAGCGAACGGTACGTTATCGAACAATTTATTGACTTGAGAAGTTCACCGTAAGTTAGTTCACAGTAACGACGGTTACACAGTCGTCTGTATATGAGAAACAGGCCTATCCCAGAACGACGGTTACACAGTCGTCTGTATAGGAGAAACAGGCCTATCCCAGAACGACGGTCACACGATCGACTGTAGCTGGAGTACCGTGCAAAAGGATGTAGACGATTTTCGGCGAAATTCAACGAATTTTGACGAAAATAAACGATATTTGGAACGAAACGTAATTTTTAGCGAATTGAAACGAAAGTTCGATAAGTCTATTTTGTTTGAATTGATCCGAAATTTCGAAGTGCCCAGCGAAAGTTTCATATGACGTGTACACGATACATTTTGTATTTCGCTAGCACACTTTTTAATTTTCGCTAGCACAATTCGAATTTTCGGAGGCGTGCTTCGAATTTTCACTAGCGCAACTTTCAGTAGGAATTCTTTGAATTTTCGTCAGCTCGCTTTTCAATTTTTCGAAACCAATGGTTACTTTACAAACTTTAGCTTAATGTAAGTTTTTACAATGTACAGTTTAACGCTGGTGTATAATTAAATTCATTTTTTGACTTTTTTACTGAACGGTCCATTCGGACATAAACTCGCGATTGATTGAAAAGTTTGTTCACACATCACGATAATCAACAAAAGAGATGAAATTATATTCAACCCTGACGCGAACGTTTAAAACGAACCATTCAGCAAAACCTCGACTCGCAAATATTTTTTAGGGCCGAGATTTTCAGATAAAGTTTTTACTTTTACAGGCCTATCCCAGAACGTCGGTTACACGAACACTGTATAGGAGAAACATGCCTATACCAAAACAACGGTTACACTTTCGACCTGTATAGCAGACTCCAAATAACATGCCTATTCTAGAAAAAGATGGATACACATCGAACTACCTATGCCAAAACCGGAAAGAACTTAAACTTATATACGCAATTTCCTTTCGTCGAAAATTAAACTGGCGTGCGAAAACAAAGGCAAAAAAAAACCTGGAACTAGGCATAATAAAAACACATTTACATGTAATGATGTTTTTAACCATCTCTCTAAATCACAAACTTTTTTAACAGATACTTTTTGTCTCCCCAACGCTTATCACATCTTTAAACCTGGTGAAGTGTTTTTTGGATAACGTGAACGAATCTGTACTTTTTTTCCTGTAAGTTTGAAAAACTAAGTTTTAAATACCTATCAACAGTTTAAAATTTGTTAACATCATTGGTTTGAAACACCGAGGCCAACATTTCGTTTGTGTTTTCCCATATTTTTTTTCAAAATTTTTCTCAATATTCCTGTTTTTTTAAATGTTGAACAAGACATCATGAACATGGGAACATGAGTAATACTTATACTTTTTGGCAGTTTTTGGTTTTTCGAATATTTGAAAGCTGAAAATTAGGAAGGTTTGGTTTTCTGTTTTTTTAACCCCTTTATTCCAAGAATTTGACCAAAATTTGCCCGGGAGTCTTCTGGAAAAAATGACCAATTTTAGTCCTAGCATTTTTTTTTCTACACTTTCCCAGGAAGATATTGGATTTGATCTTCCGTGCCCGATTTTTTTCTTTATTCCTTAATTTTATTATCACTTTTTAGTACTCGTTTACTGAACTCGGCTGTAAAAAAGGTTTTTTACTGATCGGCTGTAAAAGTTTAATAGCGCGGTTCAAACATTTTACGTTTTTAACAACTCTGCACGAGCCCATCCTATTACAGATGGTGCCCTGATCTCAGGGGAAAAACTGAATTGAAACCTATCTTTATTTCCCGGGAGAAAATGAGGGATTTTGGAACACTTATGACTGGGAATCCACAAACGACAAAAATTTGGGAAATTGGGAAAAACGTGTCCGTTAATACATTACAAACGAACATCAAGGTTTTTTTTAACTTTCCTCAATATAATCATCAGGTGATTCCACTCTCAATATAGCACACCTTAATGAACGAGATGGATAAAAAAATATCGCATTGTTACCCTGGCGCGAGTGTTTTTTTTTGTGCTAACAATGAATATCAAAATGAATGCTCCTCAATTTATATTTTTTTCTTGCGTAGCGCGCGCATATTTGTCTAAACAACGTTCGACCTCCTTGAAACCGTCAGCAAAAAATTTGCGGGAATATTCGCGGTGATAATTTCCCCCAAGTGGGAATATTCCCCCCAGTTTTTTTTTTGAAAATTTTGCTTTTTTCCACGTTTTTTCGCAGGTCCCCCCAGTTTTTTTTTTTCCGTCTCAAATAAATTGCCGAAATTAAATTAGAACTGAATTGTTTGTTTTTTTTTTGAACCGGAACTTAAGAAATATTTTTGAACGCCCAACAATAATTTTATATGTTTTGTGGATGTTTAACAAACGCTTGGGCCGACCGGAGTCTTCCCCACGGCTTAAACAGAAGCAAAAAAAGTATTTGAAAGGGTATAATACTTACAATTAGCCTTTCCCCCAATTTTTTGGCCTTCTTAAAATATGCTTCGCATATTTTTGTTCCTTTGACATCTGTGTTAACTGTTTTCCTCCCGAAAGCTAACGTTTTTCTACACTCGATCGAGCCCTATATCTCTTCCTCGGAAAAGTGTTTGTTCGCACCATTTCTCTCCATAACAGATTAATGTCCGCGGAACAAATAATTCCGAGCCAGTGTGTGGTTTTTTTTTTTTTCGCCCAAATATCGGAAGGCTATTAGGTTTGTTACACACACACATACATCATTGACAGAACCCTGTGAGTGGAAAAGAATCATTCCTATCATATTTTTCCAATACAAAAAGATAGTAAAAAAAGAATATTTAATTTGGAAAAAGTGGACGTCTGGGGGTCCAAATTTTATTTGTAATCTAAATAAATTTTTGTTTTCGGTTTTTTTCCTATCCCTTAAAGTGTCTGGTGATACTCTTGCACCAGTGATTTTTGGTCCTGTTCCCAACGCTATCACATTTTTTTTTTTTCCTGGACGGAGTTGTTTTGCTAACCTGAGCTGATCTGGAGAATACTTTGGTAAGTTGAAAAGAATCATACCCACATGGCCTAAAGAGAATAGTTAAAAAAATAGACTTTTTTTAAATCATGAAAAGTTGACATGCCGGATTTTCCAATTTATTTTCAATCTACGAAATTGTTTTTGTGTAGTTTCTTTTTTGTTCTCTCCTAATAATCTACTTTGTGGTTTACTCAGTGACAGGCAAGATTTTTTTCTTTCCTATCCCGCCTTTTTACCCCGGACCCGGAAAAGTGTCTTTCGCTCGCTCTAACTCAGCTGTTGCAGAATATCTGGTAATTTCTGATCGTATGCGGAAAAAAATCAAACCGAAAAAATAATTTTTCCTATTCGAAATGTGGGTTTAACAGCCACGTGTGTAATCTCCATTGGATTTTCTCGTTGTCGAATTCTACTAACAAAGTGAAACATCTACAACAAAGCGATTTATTAATGACTTGTTATTTTTATTTTCTAGCGAAACGGCCAATTTTTCCGGCTACGCGAGAAGCCCATAACCGGCCCCCTGTCACCTGTCCACTGGCAAATGTTCAGAAATCATGTCCCACGGAAAACTGTAGTAATTTCTGGAAGAAGAAACGTCCTTCATTTTAAACAAAAAAGCCTCGAAATTTAGAACACCCTGCTCCGTCTCACATATACTACGCATGTACACTTTTCATCTATCTCGTCCAGGTCCCCTCCCAGATTTGGTGAAACACTTTTGGATACGCCCAAAAAATGTTCTGATAACCTTTAGAAAATAAGTTCCAGGTATGGTAGTTTATTTTATATAAGGGGACCGCTTGGGCCTGAAAAGTGGGGCAATTTAGGGCATTTTTTCAATATTAATTTTTTATTTTGATTTTATATTTGCCCAAGGTCCCGAATCAGGCCGACACGGGAGGTTCCAAATTTGTAAAAACTTTTTTTTTGAAAAATACAAGTGAAATTAAATTCCCTTAATTTGCAAACAAGGGAACAATGCGAAATTTCACTTGTTTAAAATCAAAACATAAAGAGGCAAAACATTTTTCGAAAAACCCTTCAGGGCGCGGCTAATCAATTTTTCAAGCCCTTGTGGAACGGAAATATTCCCTTTCTTTAAAATTAACACAGCTATAGAATCACAGCACGATCCCAAGCAAACACCTTTTTTCTACGTTTTCAGAACAGCGTCCCCAACGTTGACCCTGTTTTGTAAAATGATTTTTCCATCGAAATTTGAAAAAGTTTCAATAATCAAAAGTTTTCTGAAACCTTTTCCCCTAGTTGTTGTGGAAACCATGTGGCGTGAGTTTTAAAATGTTTTTCCAAAATATTAGAATAAAAATAACAGTTCACCGTTTTCACGCCGCGAAAGAGATACAAAATCGACTAAAAATACCTCCATAATTCCTTACAAAATTTAAACAAAAAA
>MU827081.1:0-14082 GCA_029204205.1 Desmophyllum pertusum | reverse complement strand
GAGAGGAGATCGTGTTGGGTCGGTTGGACAAGAACGTCGCGCGGTTGCGTGACTATTATTGCGTGACCAGGGGTGCGTGACAAATCAGTAAACCAAAACGACCTGGGCTCCAGTTGGGAATGTACACACAGCTTCGCAGATGGCGAGCTTTCTACTATCAAAGACTTCATTAACTTATTGTTTCGCAGTTCCTTTAGAGTGGTTCCATTGTAGCTCAAAAGCTCAAGCCGACCTTCATTTTGAATATGACGAAAGCTGTTAGCAGAAAGGTTGGAAAGAAAGGTCGCAGCGAGGGTGGAAAACAACCTATTATAAAATCTTCCCAAAAACATCTTCAACACCAGAAGAATCGACATCGCGACGATGGATGATTGTTCTCATGATTGTTCTTTGTTTTATTCATCGGAGCAGTTGCTGTGTTTTTAATTCCTTCTTTGCAAATTACTTTCAAAGAGAAGCTTCCCCAAGGAAAGAGCTTCGATCAAAATAAAAAGGTGAAAGAGTCAAAAGATGAAACTCCGAGGGGTGATGGACGGAAAAAGAAGCCAGCAGGTAACATTATTAAATATGTTATACTAATGATGTGCGATATTTAGTTGCAAAATTAATAAGGTGCTTGGCGGATACTAGTTAATGGTGAAAAAAATATTCGTGATTTTGCATAAATTATTGAAAATACAACTAAAATATAATTTGGTTGGAAAATACGTTTTTGAATACTTTCAGAGCACAAATTGCAAGGGGAGATGGGATATTAATGCTGGGAAACATGAGAGAAAGTGTGTATTGGTTCAAAAGAATAAATTATGCATTAAAACAAACAACTCTTTCTCATGACGGTATCACTTAACTTAAGGTGTTCAGGACAGAATGCCAATATTTTAGCCATCAGGTATCTTTTTGGGTTGCACACAAATAAATAAAAAATGCTGTCATACTGTGTTGATGGTTTACACCGATCAGGCATGAAATGTGGTATATTTTAGCGGTCAAATAAAGCTTTAGCCACGCCCAGGCACATTGCTCTCCTGTAGGGGTTTAATTTTCTGACAGGCCTCCCTACCCTTTTCACATGGGAGTGTCCCTTGGGTGAGAGGGATGCTCATCGTACCCCTGAAGTATATTAGTGACAGGGAGGTACGAATGAGGTCAAAAATATGGATTCTGGTACCTTTATGGTTTTTCTTTTTCAGAAAATTCCAGATGAGCATCCCTGTCATATGGGTGCCCTCCCTGTGGTTTCATGCAGCAGAGATTTCTCCATTTTATTTTTTATTAGCTTATTTTGAAAAATCTCCAGAGTTCCAATTTGCACAGGTTGGCGGGTCTAGGATCTGTTCTTCAAAGAAATGCCTCTCTATGGGTACCTGCAGACTTCGATTTTGTCATGCTTTTTTAACAAATCATTAATTTTTTTTAAACAAAATCGTTTTTTTATGTGTCAGTAATTTTCGGTAACATTTCACGCATTTGATATTTTCTATCTGACCACAATAATTTGTAAATCGTCACTTCAGTCTCCGAGATCATCATTTTATTCATGGCAATCGTCGCGACTTAGATTTCGTCAGAAATACCCATACAGAGTCTCATACATGTACCTAGCCTGGTTGATAAATATTATTTGTGATTTTAATTATTATATTTTCTCATCACATGTACAGGGGCACAGGAGATTCCTGAAGAGTTCAAAAATTTCAAGCCGTCTGTTCAAAGCAAGCTGCAAATGAAGAACCTCCAAGAAAACAATCAAGAAATGAAAATCCAAGCACTAAACCACGGCAATTCCAAAAGTAGCGTCCGTGCATACACAGTAGAACATTTCCTCAGTGATGTTGAGTGCGACAATCTAGCCAAGGGTCCACAGCCAGCATGTGTCTGAGCTCAACAAGCAAGTGCCAATTATCTGCTTTGACAGCATCAAGTCTTTCCGTGAATACTTAAAAGATACGCCGCTGAAAATGAAGGTGTCATTGAACGATTTCACCGAGGGTACAACCTGTCTCAATGATACATTTTCTGCTAAATTACAGGCACACTTCACATGGAGTTTTAGCACAGCATTTTACCCAGGAGAGAGCAGATTCTCCACAATGTTTGCAGAACGAATACGGATGGCAACGGGGCTCAAACTTGAAAATGGGGGCAAGTTCCAAATCACGTCATAATCCACAAAATGTTGGTAAGTTATGAAATTGAACTGAAGTGATTGCGGTTCCGCCCCCAGGGGGGAGGGAGGCGTGGTAGCCTAGTGGTTAGCACTTTGGACTCCAGATTCGAGCCCTGACCTGGGTCATTGTGTTGCATTCTTGGGCAAGACACTTTACTCTCACAGTGCGTCTTGCCACCCAGGAGTATAAATGGGTACCGGTGACAAAATGCTGGGGGTAATCTGTGATGGACTAGCATCCTATCCAGGAGGAGTAGCAATACTCCTAGTCGGCTTCATGCTATGGAAAACCGGGCTAAGCTCCAGCAGTGTGGGCCAGTTTGGCCGCCTAATGGCTTTACTCCAGGGGAGAGGGGGGTACTCAGATATTTTAGTGACGGGGAGGTGCAAATGAGGCCAAATTTTTAGACCCAAAAAAGTACCCCCTGGGGCCGGATTCTGCCACCTGTGACAAACTTCAAAATTACATACAAAATAAAGTATGTTGATGAATGAAAATACATTTAAATGGTCTGCACAGTCAAAGGGTTTCATCCACAGACTTGGAAGGTTAGAACCACATTAATAGACACATTAATTAATTTATTGAAACTAGTTAAAGTTCCTGGCTTTTGCCATCGAAAACCTTTTGACCAACAAACTGTTTCAGGCTACAAGAATCATACAGACTGCATTGTTGGCTACAGGGACAAGCGGGACCGATTGCAACCGATACTGGTTTACTTGCGAGATGTTGATGAAGGTGGAGAGACAAAATTCCCACAGTTGGGAATCAGTGTAAAACCTCGTAAAGGACTTGCACTAATATGGAACAGTAATGAACTCTCGTGGAGAATGTGATCCCTACTCACTTCACAATGCAGCTAAGGTCATCAAAGGACATAAGTTTATTATACAAAGATGGTAAGTGTTAACCCATGGCCACTCCTTTTAAATTGCAATTTAACGCCACAGATACCTATTTGGCCATTATCTCTACAGATTACAGCCAAACTGTCTAAACCTTAAAGTTTGCAATATAGTAACTAAACATTCCCTAGCTTCTACTTTGAAGCATTAGTGTTTCAATCGCGATCGGTAACCCTTAGGTAGATCAGAGTCCAAGTATGAGATTGAGTATGGGTTTGACTTTTCCCGGGGGTGGGGAGACTCGGGTATGTTTGGGTGGGTATGTGCCGCCCAGGTCTCCAAATTTGGACCCCGTTTTAGAAAGAATTTGCCATTCAAAATGATACCCCATTCTAGACATTTTTGATACCCCATTCTAGAAATGTAGTAAATTTAAATAGCCCGTTTTTGAAAAGTCATTTCTTTGTTTGTTCGACTTAAACACCCAAATACAAATTACAATTCTGCTTCTACACATATTAGTAATGTATTTTGTTGAGCAAATTCTCTATGCATAATTTAAAAACGGCTGCTGATACTTTGAAGCTTTTGTGCGTTCAAAATATTATATCCCGTTCTAAGAAACATCTCGAATATGGATACCCCATTCTAGATCAGGAGTCCCAGAATCACGACCCCGTTGGGCGGCACCATACCTGTATAGGTAACATACCCAAGTCCCCCCCCCCCAGACTTTTCCAACCTATTGCGCAGGGTTTACATCAACACATTCTAACATCTTGTTCCTAGAGCCTCCTTCTCTACTGGTCAGTAACAGGGGGGAGTGAGGGCTCTGGGCATGGTGAACATGACTAATTTGTTTGTTTTGGAAAACGTTCCACCTAAACTGCCAGATAACTTTATAATCGCCGTACCCTTCTTTTAAAACAGGTACTACTATCATAGTTTTCCCTGGCTCTTGGCAAACGTCCCCCACAGCCGAAGTTACCTCAACGCGGAACTTATCAACCTAGAGTGTCTTGTGATGAGTATGAGCAGGGGAGCCTGTCGGTGGTATGACGAATGGAACTACGATCACATAGTGGATTACACAGCTAATTTAGAGAATCTCATCTGAATTATGGATAATAGATTTGTTTTTAAATTATTTGAAAAATTAAAATAATTGTGGATCTTCTAATTAAGGTCATACTGTGATTGAGTAAATTTAATGTAGATAAGACTAAGAATATAATAAGTTGCAACTATCCAGGGCATATTAAATAGGAGGAGAAACAATAGAATAAAAATATAAAATACACTTTAGAGACGCAGTGGCGTAATCGTTAGCTCGTTGTACTCTGGTCAAGTAGTCTGGGTTGGAGCACTGGCTGGTGTCATTGTTTTGTGTGCATTTGGCAAGACACTTCACTCTCACAGTTACCTCTCTCCACCCAGGAGTATAAATGGGTACCGGTGAATTGTTAGGGCAACCTGACAACATGCTTGGGGTGACCTGATGGCATGGACTAACGCATCCAGTAGGCGTCATAACTGTAGCAATACTCCTAGCCGCTTCATGCTATGGAAACTGGAGTTAAGCTCTGGCTTGTCAAGTCACTAGGCTGACTGTAGACTTTCTAAAAGCCCTTTCAATATTATTTTTCCCTTTCGTTGGTTTTGGTTGTCGCGCGTCGCCCGGTTTCGCTCAAAGAAGACGACTTGTGGCAAGTCTAGGCCGACTGAAAAGGCTTTACTTTTTACCCAGTAGTTTACACTGTAGCCCGTGAAACAAATGATTTATTTTAAATACTTCAACATACTAGATAAGAATCGTATCCCAACTGGCAGGAGACTTTATAAGGAGTTCTCAAACTCATTAATAATTCATGAGCTAATTAACCTATGAGAAGCCACGCATTTCATCACGTGTATGAGGTTTGATACCCGGTGAAGACCATGTGGCGTCTGTCACGTGCATGATTCTGGATATCCAATTAAATGACAGATGAATATCACTGGTGATCTTCATATGCAATTTTATTGGATATCAAGATTCTTGCGGCATTTATATGACTTAGACTTAAACTAAATAATTATCATGTAAGCATTTTTCAAAGAAAAAAATAATTCAATTTTTTACCAGCTGGAGTCGAACCTGTGACCTTCTGCACTGTAGTCGGACGCTCTACCATTGAGCTACAAGCTACTTGAATGACTTAGTGCATTAAAGTAGATTATCATCATGCTCGAAATGCAAAATAACAAATTTTCACTCATTTACATTTGACTTCATGATCATGTTTTCCCCAACGGATTTAGAAACTGTTAATTAGAAGTGCAAAACAATATTTCATTACTACTATTCAGAGCTTACGTTTGGTAACCGTAAATTAAGAACTGGAAAACAATGCGGGTCAACTACTACTAATTAGTGCTTTCTTTTTAAAGCATTTGTTTGAGAAGCAATCTAAAAAAAACTTGTGCTTCGGGTTTCATCGTGGTATCCAAAGATCTTGAAACAAATAAAAGCACTCGGCCGAAGCGGCCTCGTGCTTTCATTTGTTTCTCGATCTTTGGATACCACGATGAAACCCGAAGCACAATTTTTTTATATACTAGGAGATCCCAGGTTCAAGCCCTGTGTTCAAGTGATTATAGCACCAGTGCCCTAAACCATTCAACACCACACTGCCTCCTTTAAAATTGCATGTGGTCTTCTTGAATCTTGTGTTTGGTCACTTTATAAACAACTGCAGTGAAACCTCCATTAAGGGGACATCCTTGGGACAAGTTAATATATACAAAGATTATATGAGCATTAATTTTGCCGGGACAAAATTTGTGTCCCCTTAATGGAGATGTCCCAAAGTAGAGGTTTCACTGCAGTTTTATTTTTTAACATTGTAAACTGAATATCTTTGGCATTGAAAAACTGCAAAACTAGTAATAGTCAATAATTAATACATTTTTAATTAGTGCTATTATAATTGATTAAGATTGATTGCAAAGTGTTATGAAGGCCAATTACCATAAAAGCTCTATTTAGCCCCTCCCCCCTTCGGGCCTGAAATTTTAAAATAAGCCCCCCGTCAGAAGAGATGTGATGAATATTTTAATAAAATTGTTAATTTTCAGTCAGCGTGCATTTGATTTGTTAAATAATTTTAGTAATTTAGTATAAGAATATTACAAACCAGGGAATACCTAATGTTTTTATTTCTGTTTGGTTGGAGTTCACCATCGTTTAAAATCAGTTGAGAATTTCCTCCCAGAAGGCATAGCATGGTTATTAACCCATGCACCCAAATTGTGATATTTTAAAACAGATTTAATTAAAAGTAAGTAAATGCTTTTTTTATACACTATTTAAAAATTAGCAGAGCTGGTGGTTGTGTAGAAAACCATGAACTAAGAATTCTTGCTGAGGAGATATACCCTGTGAGCAAGTAGCCTCCTACACAGACTTTATTATGGCTCGTCACGTAATCTCTTGGGGAGGAGATTACATGACGAGCCAAGGGGGGGGGGGGGGGGGGGGGTTAAAAGCAGTACCAATCTTTCAAGCTCAAAAATGAAAAAGTCTAGTGAAGAGTTAACAAAATAATGGACAATACAGACACTTTCTGTTTTCATTTTTATTAGTACTGAGTATGTGGTAATAAGAATACAATGAGTTATAAGTGTTTAGCAAAATGTATGTCAACGGAAATGCCCTCCTAAAATGTCGAGAGCATCTAAGATATTTTAAGACATGGATATATAATTATTGTCACTTTTTCAAGATATTGAAAAATTACCCAATGTACCTGGGAAATGGTTTCAAACATCTGGAGAAAAACAACTACAACTAACAACACATCTCTCCACAAAAAACTGGCAATTTCACATAATAAATAAGAGAATGTTCACCAGCAAAAAAGTTTATCTCTTGTCGATGGCAAATGTATTTTCCGGTTAACACTGATCTAACCAGTAGATCAAAGTTAGAAGTGTCTGATAAAGTTTAAGTCTCACCAGTCTCAGTACACAAACTCTTGAACAGTCTTCGCAGTTCAATAAATCTACAACAGATTTGATTTTCTTTAAGTGTAAAAAATATACAAGTATCATATAGTCATCTTAATCCATAAAATATTTACATCAACAACTGTAGTATACATTAAGTCAATGGATGCCAAATAGGTTTCTTTTTATATAAAACTCCTAAATTGCTTAACGTGTTATTATCGAAAGGTCTGTTTTCATTAAGTTACACTTAATATTTATGAATATGATTACACTTTTTCAATACAATAACTGAATAATACTATACAATCTTCAAACGGCAATGGAACTTCTCCTGACACGATCCATCGAGGGTAGTTTAGTTTTTTATAAAAAGGGATTACAGAAAGCTTAAAAACTGGGGTTGCCTAGACATACTTGTTGCAAAAGTTTGAGAAAGAAATCCAACATGCAAAAAGTAGTCTTAAGAAATGAAACAAACTTGTATAACAAAATTTCACCAGATGAGCTCGTCAATAATGTTCTAAGGGTATTCAAAACAAACCAAAATTACCCTCAAAAGCATTGATATCTAAGGTTTTTTTATAAATCAAAATGGGCAATATGTTTTGTTTAAAAAAGATCAGGCACATGCTGAATTCGCTGTTTTGAACACATCTAAAGCCCCGGGCCAAACAAAGATGGAGAGTTGGCTCTCTGACTCACAAGAGTTTTTGTCAACTCTCATTGGCGGTTCAAACTCTCAACGACTCTCGTGAAAAAATTTGAGCAGATTCAAATTCGATGAGAGCACATCAGAGTTTCAGGCCAAATGAGATCGAGAGTTTCAACTCTCATCCTCTTTTTGCACGGGCTCAACACCTTCCTTGTCCATGTTCTTCACAAACTTAACAAAACAAGCTATTGTCTATATTTTAGTTTGGTTAAAACAAGGTAGCGTTAATCTGAGATGACTGAAATTCAGACATTTCCTGGAGATAGTTCCTTGAAGCTCCTCACAATCAAATTACACACCGTATTGGACCAAAGACAACTAGCACTAAAGGTGCACTCAAACACAGCCCCTCTAGCTCTACAAACTAAAACAAAACCACCACTGGATTCAAAGAAACACCTAGAACGGCCATCTTTAATCCAGTATAAAAGAAAAAAAACACATGCAGAATATTACAACTGCTTTTGTCAAAAGACAGAAACAATTCCATCCCAAACACTACTTACTTGACACAAATCTGTCAGTTAAAATACTTAGTTTATCGAAGGTGTGCCTGAATAATTAAACAAGGGGAAGAAAGGAGGTTAACCCTGTCACTCCCAGAAACAAGCATGAAGTCAATTAATGTGCTTCTGACTTTTATGTATGTGGATAAAACAGTGTGACAATCCAAATGAAAGCTATTGAGCAGTATTTACTGTACTGTTTGTTTTACCATATCTTGCAAAATTAAATTTGAAATGTTTTTTCAATTTTAAGCTTTGACACTCTTGGGAGTGAAAGGGTTTAACTTAATTAAATACACATGAAGGGCGAAGTGAACCCTGAGGAGAACCCGTTATTGTCATTCTTAATGCTAATGAGGCAATAAATTAACGTAATTTTCTGAGTACTTTAGATGAATGGTTTGACCATATCATGGCGGTGTTTGCATGGCCTTCAGTCCTATCCACTGTCTCCACAGTATTACAGCGATGCTTCCATCTTGGACAGCTGTTGGTTGGCCGTCGCTGGAGAAGTGACTGCCATTTTGGGGTAGGAGGGTAGGGTAGAGAAAGCTTGAGAAGGCTGACCTTGCACTGATGCTAATAATTTTCACCTTTGACTTGTCTGGTCCAAGAAACAAGGGTGATGTGTCCCTAAAAAGGAAAAAAAAAATCCTTCCATATAAAAAATGATTTTTTTGTAAATTTTATTAATGGTTTGTTCATTTATCAGCAAGAGGTACATGGAGCTCGCTCTTCAACTCAAGGCTGTACACACACTGGAGTTATAACTTGTAATCAAGACTTTACTTAATCTTTATTTCATTTCAAAGCTCACCTGCCAGCATCTTCAACATGCAATGGGACCTTCTCAGCCCCATCAGGAGGTTCTCTTGCAAAGAGGTAGGAGTTATTGGGCTTAGGTGAGGATGCATATTTGGGACCTCCAGCAGGAAGCTCAGGGGACACATTTTCTTAAGCTTCTACAGCTCCTCCTGATGAACACCTTGACGATGGCCGTGAATCAGATGCTCCGGGCATTATAGGATATGTTGGTGATGCAGAATGGCTTCTACTGCTGCTGTTACCACTGCCACCGCTATCTTGCCCATCTTGGTTGTCGGCAGGTGTCTGGGTGTGAATATCTACTGTACGAAAAGGTCCAGGTCCCCACTCCAATTCCAGACAGCATCTCTACCACAGGGGCTTTACGCCCATCTGGTATTTGTTCCATTGTAACCTGACAAACAAAAATTATGTTTAGATGCAAATTTATATGCGGCACAATAACAGTAACTTGACACAAGGTCATGAGTTACTGAAATAGATCAGAAGAATTTAGGGGTTGCAACGATTCACATACCCTTCGATTCTCTTACAATTTATTTTATCATTGCCTTTCGATTTCAAATATTTCGATTTGATTATGCAAATATTTCTTTATTTCTGCACAGTGTCTTAGAATAATTATTATCTACTATGCCGTCTTAAAACAGGCAAACCAAATGCTTCCACACCAAAGACCTGAATGAGGCAGCAGGATACACTAGTTTCGGTGCTGTAATATCCATAGCTATAAAGTTATTGTTGTTGTTGTAGCTTTGGACGCAGTATGGACCTGCAGAGTATTGTACATATCATGTGACTTGCTTGCATTAATACTACATGGCATCCCGTAAAAACAAATACTGTAAGTAGAGAAACCAAGCAAGATATGGCAAAATAAGCGAAGTGTGTTTTATTGGAACTGCTTCAACCGAAACCATTTTCAATTATTGGTTAATTTGGTTGAAATGTTCCAAAAAACGACTTGTTTTATTTCAGTTGATCGACCAATTCCACTGATTGAAATGGTGAATTTCCAACACAAACACACGAGCAGAATTAGTAAAACACCCGGGCCCCAAGACTTTACAAAACAAAGTAAACTCACTCTCTCTGTCTGCCCATATGTCAACATAGTTCTGTATTTCAGAGTTAAGACCCTCTAAACTCCGTTTTTGGGGTCCTTCTGCATGGTCTTGGTGCCAAAGGGATTGAGATGGGAATTGACTGTGGTAGCCTGCTTGCTGGAAATAGCAGTGTGGTCACCGTGAAGGGGTGATTGACGACCGTATGTCTGACTTGATTTACTTCCTTGCTTAGTTCTCTGCAGATGTTGTTTAAATTTCTGTAAACATATATAAAGGTAGGGTATTAATAGAGCTGCTGAAAAAAGATGTGACACAAGTTACTCCGCAAAACATTTCCGAGTTTGCCCAACGAGTCAAACCCATGACATTCTGCATACCCAAGCTACAATAGACTCCAAGGATTTTCTTTTACATGTACATGTAACTAGGCAGTGTTCCCACTCATTTTGGAAAACAGGAGGTCCCAAGGACCCCAGTTCCAGTAACTGGGGGTCCTTTCTATTTTTTAAGGGTCCCCTAGTGAGAAAGGCATTTTCAAGTGATATACATAATGTACACATCATCTAATATTACATGAAGTATTGACCGCTGACCATCAATGAACCGAGAGTTGTTCGCTCGTTCGCGTGATTATCATTGTGATTCTTGCTTCGTTTTCGAGTTTGCAGCCAAATTTTCATAGTTTCCAGCTTGGAGAGGTAATTCAAAGGTAAAGGAAACTAGTGAAACTTTAACATTGTTTCTTATGTGTGTTTTGTATCTTGAAAAATTCCTATTTATCTCAAGAGTAGACCAAAAATATGAAAACACTCGAAATTTTGAGCGCTGATTTATGTGCGTCCCTGGGACGTACTGTGGCTAAAAACTGTGCTGTCCTTTTTATTTTTTGTGCGTCAGATACGCACAGTTGTGCGTTAATGGGAACACTGACTAGGATCAAATGTGACAACATCCTGCATATTGCTAGGATTAGTTTAGTTGATAATTTACATATGTGAAGATGTAAGTTAAGAAATGACAGTAGATGTTACAGTGAAGATGACGCTACTGTTGCCACTCGACAAAGTTTTGATTAATTTTTGACATCTTTTTGACAACTTTGATGGGTTCCGTTTTGTGGTGCCACATTTGAACTAGACTAGAAACTAAAACCATTCAAATTTTACGACTCTGCCCTCCAACACTTCTTGGATTTTGATTGGTCAAGTCAAACGGAAACCCATCCGAAAGTCGTCAAAAAAGTTGTCAAAAATTAATCAAAAACTGTGTCGAGTGGCCAACGGTAGCGTCATCTTCACTGTAAGCTTGGTAGAAATGTGAGAAAGATTTGAACACATCGGTAAAATAAGCTACTTGGAAAATATTTCTGAGTTCTTCCAACAAGAGTTGAATCCATGACCACACACCGGTCGGACACTTGTACCACCTACCACCTGTAGCTACAGGAGGCTCGTGGGAGCTAGGCCATATAAACCACATGTACATTCAAAGGTGACAAACATCTCACCTATGTGCTAAGATTAGTTTTGTTTATATGGGAGGACACAAGGTTAACATCTTAGTTCACATGTACCAACATTTCTTTCCTTACATCCTCACATACTGACAAAACTAATCCTAGCAGTACACTGGATGTTTGTTACATTTGAACCTTGTGATATGGCCTAGCTCATGGTGGTGTCGGACTGGTGACTGGTTCCATTCCTGTTGGAGAACTAAGTAGCTTGTGTCATAATAGCTTCATCATATTTCTACCACGGTGTCTAACTAATTCAAAGTCTCCCAAAAGTGATCACACGACAACCAATCTGTTTATTACTTTTACTTGTCCGAGGCTTTTATTTTACCCATTCTACTTCATGAAGTACAGTACATACCTCTTTAATTTTCTGATCTCCACTGCCCAACGAATTTGATCTTTTGTGTCTTGTTCCTAAACTATCTTCTATGTCACTTTCTTCCCAAACTGGCGTCTGTAAAACAACATAAATTGTGAGCAAAAAGGCATGGCTCAGAGCGGTTTTCAATTGAGTGATGTAAAACCAAAACTCAAAGCAATTACAATGGCCAGTCACAACAAATGCAAAACAACAAAACGAACCAATGAGAACTCAAAGCAAATCAACATAAACTGGCGCCAAGTGCAGGGAAACGCGAGTGACCGAGATGCGATTGGTTTTGCATCTGATGGTTGAGTAGGTGGCATGAAATTTTTTAAATCAATCATGTGAGCATAGCAAAGTAAAAACCAAAGCAATTCTGCAATTACTTTGATACTGAATTGATATTAACTGCCTCCATCCACAAGTGTTTAACAGTATGTTCTCTTCGAACACAAAGATTAACATTTCCAGACCTGACCTTTCAATCCAAAGGTCTGTCATAGTTGAACTTGATAATATCGACCTTTAGATCAGGAGTATGAGTATGAGATTGAGTACGAGTACGACTTTTCAAACCTGGTGCGCAGGGTTTACATTAACACATCTAACACCAATCTCGTTCCTAGAGCCTCCTTCTCTACTGGTCAGCAACAGGGAGGAGCGAAGGGCTCTGGGAACGTGACTGATTTGGAATTAGAAAGTAGTACTCGTAGTCAATCTCGTACTCGTACTCCGATCTAAAGGTCGCTAATAAAAGCTGTAAAATTACATGTGGGATGTATATTTACTCTTCGTCGAAAAGCCCTTTCAAAGCAAACACTTACAACATCAACAGCAGGGGTTTCATTAAGATTTTGAGCAAGAGGGTACGAGGATAGTACACCTGGGCAGGAACTTCAATCTGTATATATATAACTTCTGTATGTTCTTGATTTAAAGGACGTTGGTTCAGATGTTGAAAACAGCCGGCCACAGTTGTGTTCACAGGCAGTCAAATTTTTTTTTTTTTTTTTTTTTTTTAATTTTTATTATTTTTATTATTATTTTTTTTTTTCCAGTCAATTTCTTACTGAAACCCCCTGCATAAGTATGCTAAAAAAACAATCAATTGTGCAAATATGTATCATGCTGTTTGTTCACGATGGTCGATCAAATTGTTTTGAACATTAAAATGTTCAGTGTTGTAGCAAGCACAGAGTATATACACATGTAGATGTACAGTTCAAATCAGACATCACTGACCAGTGAACAGACTTGAGATTTTGGCAGTTTATAATGATGAGAGCAGAAAATAATTTCAAAGATGTGTTTAATAGAGAGTTTGAAGGAATAGAAGTTGGTTACTCTTGAAAAAACTGCAATGAAACGTAGTTTTCAGTAACTGCCTCTGTTAGTTATTAATCAAAAACTAAGCTCCGAAAACTGAGGTATATACATGTAAAAAACAGGGTAAAGTTTGCACCAATATACATCCCAGTTTCATTTTGGATATCCGAGGGTGATTCTTTCAGGTGAGCAAATGTACCTATTCCGATATTTTCATTCCCACCTGAGCGCGAGAAGGGTGGGGGGGGGACAGTGCGCGCGAAGGGCGGAGGCGGAGGGCTAGCGAGGAATCGAGACCCTAGGGGGGGAGAAGGGGAGAAAAGGAAACCAGGAGGTGGCCGAGAAGATCTGAAAAAGAAAGTGGGCGGGCCAATGGGCCAAGAGCGGGGGGAAAGAAAACATTTCAAGGGAGGGCTTAATTATTTGAGGAAAGATACATGTAGAGTACACGAAGTGTCTGGTTGGAAGTCTCTAAATGAATGAGGTGGTTTTGACCCATGTTAACAGTTTCGAATGATAAACCACAATGCCTGAAACACAGCGGGAGAGAAATACAGAAACAGATACAAATATTACAGTGTACAACAGAGATAGATTGGACATGGCAGAATCCTTCACTCTTTGCCATTGAAATAAAGTTATTACATTTACGAGCAACAAAAAACACACAGATCAGTTTTAAAAACCCTTTTAAAAAAAACTATGTTGAGGACTTTCTTTCTAAGGTTTATTACCACATTGTGTAATACTTTAT
>MU827080.1:0-14188 GCA_029204205.1 Desmophyllum pertusum | reverse complement strand
GCTTTGTCTCGTAACCTAGGGCCTCTTCCCCCTTTGGAGGGAAGCTAAGGCATAGGAGGATGTAGATTTGGCATTGATATTTTTTCTAAGCAACAAGAAGCAGAAATTAAAAAAAAATAAAGCGTTGCAAATCATTAGAGCAGTTTTATTCGGCATAGCAGTCTTTTCCCTCCTGGCTCGCAATTTTTTTTTTGCTCCATTTCGCGCTCCATCCCTTCCCGCGCTCTCGAAAGGAAACGACTGCTACGCAGGTTAGAGCGCTTTCGATTGTAGTCGAAAGTAATCCGGAATTGCTTTGGTTTTGCATTTATACTACGCCCCTGCGATTGGTTTAAAAATCTCGCGCACCAACTCGACCAATCAGATGCACAGCCAAAGCCAATCATGACTTGGTAACGCGTTTTACCGCGCTTGGCGCCGGTTGTGTGTGTTTGCTTCGAGCTCTCATTGTTCATTGTTTACGTTTGTTGTGAATTTTACGACGCCGAATGGAAAACCGCTCTAAACTTTAACAAGCATACCTAACCTGAAACGTTTTTAATCTGAGTACGGTTTTAGATAAAAATATTCTTGCCGCCCATTTTGTTTGAAACATTCCCATGAAATGCTATATAAAAAGAACAGTCCCTCGCAGTCGAAGAATATTTGTTCCAGTATTGGGAACAATCAATTCCTTCGCAAGTACAACTGGCGAAATCTAGTAAGTTATTGTAAAGTTGCAAAATATGTACAAAGCAAATGATGGCAAGAAACGTACAGTCGGGGAACAAGTGCCGTTTTTTGGCAAATCTTCGTGGAATCCGATGTTTACTAACCAATCAAATAAAGCGCGAACACTCCGAAAGTTGTCGCGCTATGGCTCAATTCTAGAGGTTGTGTCGTGTTGTTCGGGACGAAAACCAGGGGCCCAGTAATTCGCCCACAACTTATACCTTGTTCCCTCGACTGGCAAGGGGAAAGGCTTGTATTCGATAACTAAAGATGCTGCGTTCGCTCGGATTGGTCAGGGAAAGATAATCGGTGCGGGAGGAAGATAAAATGGGCGAGCGAAAGTTCAACCTCGATTCCAGGCTCTCTCCTTTTCCTCCTTTGTCGACAAAGTAGGACAAGGAGAGAGAGCCTGGAATCGAGGTTGGCGAAAGTTTAGAACTCTCCCGCCCGTCAAGTAACTTCCGCGCGCACCGATTTCATCCGTTTTAATACCTTCCTCCCGCCTTGGATTATATGGGTCTAGTCTCCGAGGATGTTGTACCTGTATAAAACCACAATACAAATTTGAGTTATTTCATAAAAGTAATAGATCACACATTCCTACGTTGATCTTGTCGCGATAAAACACTTGGGGACGGTTGGAAGAATACTCCGAAAAGTGTTGTTTATCGAGCCGATTAACCGGGGAAACCCGTTGTCCGTTGCTTTCCTGAAGCTCTTGAATATCTGCTATCAGTAGCAGAGAAATTATACCGTGACCTGCAATCAGGCTGGGAAAGTGACTGAAACTAGGAGAAAGGAAGTACGAACCTGAGTCCATTTGTTTTTCGCAAGGGAAGGGAGGGCCTGATCGCACGGAATATATATTATTAAAGTTTCGAAGAAAGGCCACAGGCCATTGGCAGAACCCTAACAAACAGTACAAACTGGGTATCAGAAATGGGAAGAGAGTGTGCTTATAAGGGTTTGAAAGATGTTAAAATTTGGAGGATTTGTTAAAAAAAAACTATTCGACATAAATTAAATGTATCACATAAGAGATTTTTTACTTCGCGCGCCAACAAGAACGCCAGCTACGCAGGCTAGGCCAAATTCACATTAATTTTTCAAACTTTACTATTACACCATAACAAAAACAGAACAAGTCACCGTCTTACCACTACAATGTCATTTATACCCTAACTCACCGATATTAAAGACCACTTTTCAATACAAAGTGACTGAAACGCCCAGAAAATATTGCTGAAAGGTCCTGAAACGTCATTTACATCAGCCTGACGGAAATCAATTCAGATGCTATATTTAACTCTGACCTCTAATGGGGGGGGGGGGGGGGGGGGGGGGGGGGGGCGGGGGGAGGGGCTTATTATACCAAAGGGGGGCTTATTATAGAGGGGGGCTTAATAGAGGGGGGAGCTTTTACGGTACTCTAAACTGACTTGGAGTAAGAAATTGGGGATTCTCGCTAGCAACTGTTTTCCTACACGGTGTAGGGGGGAGGGGGGAGTTATATCCGAGGGGTATTATAACCGGAATATTTTTGTTAGTGGTCAGATTGGCCGATAACCGTGGGGTGCTTGTAAGTGGGGATTCGAATGGGCAGCTATAGCTAAGAAATTTATTAATGTCTTGATGAGGAGACCACCAAACTGTCTAGCCCGCTAACCTCTTCATATGATTTCCATTTTGTTTGTTTTTGTGAGGAATTCCTGGTGGTCAGCAGTCTATGCTAATTCACCAGGCTCGGTCCGCCCCCAAACACACCCCCTCGCATGTCAATATTTTCTCCCGGATATTATATATGGCCCTGCTCGCGCTCCAGATTGTACAGTTTTTTTGCAGAAATTTTAATATTACAAATGTTTGATCTGTAAAGGTCCTTTCTTTAAATTGAGAAAAACGTATTTGATTCAAAATTGGACTGGTGTAAAACAAAATTTAATCATATATTTACAAAACAAGCATCAGTGATGCAAAGCGGGCACACGAGGGTATGTAGAAGCTAGACGAGCTAAGCTGGCGGTAAATACCGTGAATAGAAAATAACTATTGTATTTTAATACTCGAAGATCATGGAAAGCTCCACTATGACAAAAGAAAAAACGAGAAACGAGAGTTTTAGTTCTGTACACTGGAGGAACTATTGGTATGAAAAAAATGGATGGAGGTAAGCTTAAATATCGTCGATTATTTCGCGTGACGAGGCGCGGAGTTGTTGTCGAAATTAATTCATTTTAATAGGCTTATGACATTTTGCTCGATTGTGTTTAGGGTATCAGCCAAAAACTGGCTTCCTTCAGTCCCAGATCAAGCGCCTTCCTATGCTGTACGATGAAGAATACACGAAGGTCGACCTCATCGAAAGATCTACAACAACCCGCTGCGATAACATCAACAACGCAGAAAACACGTCACTACTGGAGGAATTAGCGATGCCGTAAGTGGCCTCTCCTGTGTGTTGTTTTAATCTCAACACTGTATCATAAAGTGTTTTGCTTTTGATCGAAAAAACGTTTGTTTGTATTCAGTGTTGACAAATCTTAATGTGTGAATGACGACGAGATCGTTCAATTCTGAGAACAATATTTATAGCTCGAGAAAGTTCTTTCAACGACGAGACATATCCTAGTGCTTGTCTGCACACTCACTGTCTACTCAAACTATAAATGTTTGCTAGTTTATAGCTTTCCAACTTTCAATTTAAAAGTAAACATCAACGTGGCGAGAGATCAATAACTGAGTGACCGTGTAATATTATTAATATTTAGCAAAATGGAACCGAGGATTGGTTCAATATTTATGCATATTATTTAGTTTTGTTGGTTACCAGGAAGCAGGAAGAACTGAATATGAATAATTTATTGAAAACTTGAACTGTTTAATTTTCACCTGAGGGAAGTTTAATTTGGGAGATTATTTTAACTTGTGGTTCCAGAAAATACCATAAAAGCTCTATTTTAATAGCACCCCTCTCTATTAAGCCCCCCTTCTTGAGGCCTGAAATTAAATAAGCCCCCTGGGGGCTTAATAGAGCTTTTACAGTATCCTTACCCCCCACAGAAGGGTTTTTGTTTTGAACCCCCGCCCCCCCCTGGAAATTCCAGTTTTACTTCGTACTTTTGAGACCCCCCTCCCCCTCAGAATTTCCAATTACCTTCCTTAGGGTGGGTATGGATATTTTCTGGAACCGTACAATAATATTTGTAGTTTGTTTGGGAAAACTTGAATAATAATGAATCCAAACGAGACAAGAGATATATTGTTGTTGAGTCAAACAAAAATAATAATCAGTAATTAATAATAAATATTATTAAATTGTACATGTTTACCAACCAACAGTATATCATCACATGGAGTGCGAGTGTTGTATTACATCAAAGAATATAACCCGATTAAAGACTCGTCCAACATGACGATCAGTGACTGGATAGAAATAGCGCTGGACCTTAAAGACAATTACAAAAACTATGATGGTTTTGTGGTGATACAGCGGCACAGACACTATGGCGTACAGTGTGTCTGCCTTGTCGTTTATGCTGGAGAATCTTGGGAAATCTGTTGTGTTTACGGGATCACAGGTATGGTGGCATTGTATTGCTAATGTCACTGTTTTAACACCTCACATTTAGAAATTCATCTGATAAAATAATAAACGCCAATGCAAAACTTAGTTTTAATTTGTCAGTGTCAAGATTGAAAGGAAGTGGGAATATCAAAACCTGCTGAAGTCAAACAATTAATTCAAAAGTCGCAATATTTGCCAATGTTTGCAGGGCTGTAGTATTAGGGAGTGGGTGGACCCAAGCCTGATCTGCCTCTCTCCACTTTATGTGTTATGCATGTATATTTTTTATATGACCGATACAACATCAGAAAGATGGTTTAAAAATAGCTTGAAACTGGTCTCAAATAACAATGTAATTTGTGTCTCTTATAGTCTTTCAGAATTCATCAAATGGCATTAGAGCAATGTCTATACCCCCTTTATTATTATTATTACCTTTTCGGTTCCTTCCAAAACATGATTAACCTAAAATATTAACCAAAAATGCCCTAGGTTAAAATAAATTTAACTGGAAGTAAATTTAACCTGAACGTAACATACAGTCCTTTAAATATTTAATTTATATTTTCTACATTTTCTAGGTGCCAATTTATGAGCAGAGAAATGATGGTCGAGATAATCTCTTGGGTGCCTTAGTTATAGCAGGCCACTACGTTATTCCAGAGGTTGGTTAATTTTGTTTTGCTGCATTTGAATTGAAATAATTAACACAATGACACATACAGTGACCCTGACCAGCGCTTGAACCCAGACTGCTTGATCCGGAATCTAATGCGCTGACCATTTCTGGCCACTTAGTCTCCTACAATTGAAGCGTTGAATTAATCTTTTGAAGCTTTTTTCCTGTAATAACTGTAGGTAACCCTGTATTTCGCTGGATCTTTGTATCGCGGCAACCGTTCCACTAAAGTGAGTGCTGGAAGTTTTGATGCTTTTGATTCTCCAAATCTTCCTCCACTAGTGACCATGAAGGTGAAAATTGAAGGTAAAAATCTATTGTATATATTACCATAATCTGTTGTTAATAATCTAATACAAATACCTAAGATTTTAATTCTGCCATCATGACTTAGCTTCCAAAAGGATTTCAGAACATGTCCAAATATTTCCCAAGATTTTCAGAGATAATCGAAATAATCCACATTTTCTAATCCATGTTCAGCCCCACAATGTGTTGAAATACTGCTGCCTAGTTAATGGGGTCAGCCTGTCTGTAGAGTGAGAAGTTAGGGTTCAGATTCTGTTTGGACCAATAGGTGACCAAGAGTCTATTCCATAATCCACCATTTTAAAAGTCCAATTTGTGATTCTCGATTTACTTTTCATGATCCTCTATGCCAGTAGTCAATGTTCCACAATTCCTGATTTTCCATTCCACAATCCACTATTCCAGTAGTCTATTCATTATTCCTGATTTTCACTCCTTTGTAGCCAGGTGGACTAGGGTTAAATCATGTGTTCAAAATTGTTACTGCTTCAGAATCCATAATTTTTATTTTGCTCCTCAAAGTTTACCTCTGATAATTTATAAAATACCTTTACAACTTTTTTCTTGCAGTCCAATGGGATGCAATATTTCGTTCAAATAACGGCAGCAAGTTTTCAGTTCATACCAACATGAATCCTAACATCGGTCTACTAAGGATCTTTCCTGGCATTACAGCTGAAACTGTAAGTGATCAGGGTGTTGGTCAATAATAGTTATCTAGCATCTTCGCACGCTTTGCATGCCTATGATGCTAGTGTGGCTGCTCTCATAATAATATTAAGCTACTAATTTCATTGGCCCTCTGTGCATGTGTTAAGCAGTTCTATTGTTGTTAATAGGGATATGGGCATTGTTGATATTATTTTATTGTATGTCCTATTTCTATGATGTGATAGTTGATTCGGCCTACGGCCTCATCAACCATCACATCATAGAAATCTCGAGCTCATAATCTAATTGTTTTAGTAAAAATCATAACAATTGTCTAGTATTAACTCTAAATCTTCTTCCGAAACTTCGGAGAAACGAGAAGAAACCACAATTTTGTAGACGACCTCCAGTCACTGCACACTAATGGCTGATAGTGTACGAGTAGCTCAGCCAATCAGATTGTCTCATTTGCATTAGTATACTAGTGGAGATTTACTAATGTCCATTAGATACCAATGGTGTTGGATTTTACAAGAGCTGCTACATGGCCCACATAATTATCTTATGTCTTCGCACACATTGCGTGCCTATGACACTAGATATTATCTAACGTCTTCACACTCTCAGAGAATTCAAAATTCCAATGATTTCCTATGATTTTCCAAAGACTTGCAAAGATTTCTGAAGAATATTTTTGAAGATCACCTGAGAACTTCAGAAGATTTCCAAATGTTATCTTTCAGCCCAAGAACACACAACACATTCGATAACCCCAGCCAGGGCTCAAGCCCAGACTTCTTGACCATTAGTCTACTGCTCCACCAACATACATGTACCATACATTATCGCAAGTTTGAAGACCTGCTTGTACAGTATCTACTTAAAATTGTTGAATTGTTTATTGCAATTATTTTAATTTCACAGGTGCGTGCATTTCTTAAACCTCCCATGTTGGGTGTGGTCCTGCAGACGTATGGGTGTGGCAATGCACCTAATAACCGTGACGACCTCATCACAGAAATCAAGAAAGCCACTCGGCGCGATGTGCTGATTATCAACTGCACCCAATGTCTCCATGGTCCTGTCGTTGATCAATATGCAACAGGAAAGGTGAATTTGAGTGACTGGAGTAATCATGCAATTAAGGCCTATGGAACAATAATATTATAGCGGTTTGACTAAAATCTGAAATTTAGTACACCTTTTAGAGTTCAGGTCTGGTCTGACTATAATATGGTAAAATATGGAAAATTAATCACCTGAATTTGAGTCTGAAATAGGGTGGGGTTTTTGACAATTTTGACAATTCTGAGGAGTGGGCTGGGGTAGCTTTGGCCCCACCCCACCCTTTTGTTTTTCAAAAAAAAAAGATAATTAAAACAGTTTCTGTGTTTAAGAGTGCTACATCATGGATGGCACAAATTGAAAAAATTGGCCTAAATTTTTCAAGTTCATTGTTCGTAATCCGTCTCAATCTTCCCCAATCTTAACCATCCTTGTTCCTGTTTGGTTTATTATTACGTCTTTGTTGTTTTTCGACCTAAGTAAACTATTATTTTGTGGTTTCTTTCGATTTGAAGGTAATTTTGTACATGGCAAAAATGACTAAATATTTTGTGACCTACTCAAGTTGACCGTCTCCTCAGTATCCTGGCGCCCCCAACAGATGTTGAGCTGTAACTCCTTTAATTATGACGTCTTTTTTTTCCAGGTGTTAATGGATGCCGGGGTAATTCCTGGTTCAGACATGACTCCAGAAGCTGCTCTTACCAAACTATCCTATGTATTGGGAAAGACAGAGCTTAGTTTCAACCAGAAACGAGAGGTATTATCTACAATAAACAACAATTAAAGGACAACCTTTAAGTTTGCACTGGCTTTCTTTTGTCTCCACCAAAAATTCAATTTAGTTTGACGAACTTACAGATACGATAAATAATATTGATGGTGACTATTTTAGTAACTACTGCAAATATGAGAGGATCAACCGTTTTAGGTTGGTTGGGCTTTTTCGTGTTCTATTGCGAAAAAAACATTTTCAGTTGGTTTGGTTTATCCACTTTTTCAACCAAACCGAAACTACAAGTAGGTTGAACGGTTGATCCCAATAGAACACAACCTAAATGTTGAAGAAGATATTTCCTTTTGTAAACCGTCAAATTTATAAACATATGTATGGCTGGATGGCAAGAGACAATACAAACGTTTGTAAATGTTGCAGCTTAATATGAATGCAACATTCGAAGCTAGCGGGTTTGAAGCCGTTTCCTTTCAAGACTTGGCACGATAACTAAATTATGCATGCTCTTTCTAGCTTTAACCCTTTCACTCCCAAGAGTGCTAAGTTCAAAACTGAGGAAAAAATATTGAATTTCATTTTGCACAATTGTCAAAAACAAACAGTACCACATAAAAGTACTGCTCAACAGCTTTCATTTGAATGGTCACACACTAGGGTTTCATCCACAGACTCAAAAGTTAGAACCACCTTGTACAGCATAATAAACAGTACCACATGAAAGTACTGCTCAATAGCTTTCATTTGAATGGTCACACACTAGGGTTTCATCCACAGACTCAAAAGTTAGAACCACATTTCTTGACTCAAGGTTTGACTCTGGAAGTGAAAGGGTTAATCGAGTGAATTTCAAAATGCGAGATGTAAACATGTCATGATGTCAGCAAAGATGGCCCTATGGTGGTTGATTAGCGTTTCATCTTGTCTCTCTTCTCAGTTGATACGAAATAACATACGAGGAGAACTCACGGTGGCTCATACCAAGGAACAGTTCTCTCTCAAAGATAACTCGTTTATTGCTGCTGTGGCTTCTTCATTGCAGATCAGTTCCAGCAAGGTGAGCTTACTTATCAGATCAACATGTTATTTCTCTTTACAATATCCATACATTGTCAAGAAGACAGGTGATGAGAATCAAGAGAATCATCAGTGAGAGGATTATATAGAGGGCCACCAAAATCTGGTCATATTAACGAGGTGGTCGTAAGGCGAGGTTCCACTGTAGCTATTTTATCGGAGTTTATAGATGGAAACATTTTGTTGAAGTGTAAACCATCGTTCTGCTTTTTCGCATTGAACACATCAAATGTCACTCGCCCGATTTGTTTTCTTCGATTTCAAGGAAGTTTGATTGTTATTTTAGACATATTCGCGAAATTAAAGTGCAAAAATTCATCCCCAGAAATAATTTATTCCACGAAAATGTAACCGGCCCCTTAAGCCTGGTTTTCACTAGCGACGCAAATACAAGTGCAAGCGACATACGCAGACGAAAGGCACTGATGATCAACGCGTTACTGCGTCTGCGTATGTTGCTTGCGCTTGTGCTTGCGTCGCTAGTGAAAACCAGGCTTTATCACGGTAATTTTTATAGCTAGCCAGAATTTTAAATCACAAATAAACTCAAAATTTATTTATTTTCTCAGGAGATGAAATATATTAGGCAAGCATTACTTCCAGTGCTAATGAGCTGTGCAACGAGTGCTGGGAATGTAAAGACTCTGGAAGAACTCCTTAATCAGGTAAACTGTGAGCGCACGTGATAACGTTGTCCCTGGTAGCGTATAAAGGCTAGCAGACGCAAGAGTAATTACAAGGTGCAGAGGGTGCGCGTGAGGAAATGCTCGTTTGTTACGCTGGCTGGTAGCGTAAGTCTAACTGTTTGCCGTTAATTTTGCACAGGAATTAAAGCTTTTATAGTGCAGCTTTTATGGTTTCGACTGATTAAGACGGTTTGCAAATGACGAACTTGAAATAAATGGCTAGCTCAGAAACCATCTCACTCATTATAAATGCACCATTTGATTCTCATTTTCAGGGTGCAGATGTAAATGCCACAACAGACTATGATGGTCGAACTGCTCTGCATATCGCGTGCGTGGAAGGGAACTCCGAAGCTGTCAAATTTCTACTGCAACATGGCGCCTCGACGCAAGTACGAGACAGATTTAAGAGTTCTCCTCTGGACGACGCCATCAAATTCCGACATAAAGAGCTTGTGAAAACGCTTCGGAAGGCTGGCGCTCAGCTCATGAAAACTTCCATGGAAAGCGCTGTTGAACTCTGTCGTTTGGCGGCGAAAAATCGAGTGGAAGACTTGTTAGTGTGGCAGCTAGCAGGAGTGGACTTAAACGCTTGTGATTACGATAAAAGAACGCCTCTTCACGTGGTTAGTCCAGTGTAAACAGACGTGTCTCTTCGCGCGCAAAATTTTTCCCCGCTCGAAAGACGTCCGAGATTCGAGCACCAAAGAATTCCATACTAAAAAAAAATAAAATAAAATAAAATTCCATACTGATGACGTAGCTCTACAGAAATTCGTGTAGTGTCTCTGATTGGTTGTTACTTGCGCGCGAAAATTCATAGCCGAGCAACAACCAATCAGAGACACTACACGGATCTCTGTAGAGCTACGTCATCAGTATAGAAATTTTCGGGTCGAAGTCAGAATTATCTCGAGCGAAAGAAGAATGAAGTGCGCGAAGAGAGAATGTCCTTTCTTGCAACCATATAATTATTTTTTAAATGCTAGTTTGTGGTGCATACAAATACGACACAAAGCTTTTACTTGCAGTGTAGTTAGTTTGTCACTAACCTAGTTGTTCTCGTCTTAAGCCCGGGCCAAACCAGGATGAGAGTTGTCGAGAGTTCAAACTCTAGCTCTCGATCGTTTGGCCTGAAACTCTCATGCGCTCTCAGCGACTCTCGTGTGCTCTCAGCGACTCTCATGCGCTCTCAGCGACTCTCGTGCGCTCTCAGCGACTCTCGTGCGCTCTCAGCGACTCTCGTGCGCTCTCAGCGACTCTCGTGTGCTCTCAGCGACTCTCATGCGCTCTCAGCGACTCTCATGCGCTCTCAGCGACTCTCATGCGCTCTCAGCGACTCTCGTGTGCTCTCATCGAATTTGAACCTGCTCAATGTTTTCTTGAGAGTCGTCGAGGACTCTCGCTTTCGTTTGGCCCGAGGTGATGACAGTCGATGAGAGTTGAAGAAAACTCTCATGAGAACCAACTCTCAGCAACTCCCATCCTCGTTTGGCCCTGGTTTTACACGTCTCTTCTTGTCCTCTATTTCAGGCCGTTTGCCGTAACAATGCTGAGACGGTTGCTTTCCTGTTGGAGCATGGAGTAAACCCATACCTTCGCGACGTTTTCGGCAGCACACCTTTGGACAATGCCAAGTCGTACGAGTTGGAGAACATTGTGAATATGTTGGAAGAATACTCTAGCCCGGTACAACAACTTAATTAGTATTCTTTCTGTGCAGTGAGACAAGATTGTTCGAGGAATGGATCACAACAATCATTACTTCATGGAAAACTCTATTTTAATCCAGGGTGGAGGAGACTGGGTCGAGTGACATCGTGGTGCCGGGTAACGGAGTGTGCGCGTAGCACTAAAATGGTTGCTAAGGGGAAATCATAATGGCTGCAATTGAGTTTCATGTGAATTCTACGTAAGGGATAGGGCAATGGTCTCGAGTGTTGAATGGCACGAAAAATTATTTAAGACTAACAGACTTAGTAACGGGTTGATTGACACCAGATTTGCACTGTTGCCTGGCATCACTGTCTGTTCATAGCTCATTATAAGATGTTGGTGGGATTCAGTGCCATATAAAAGTGACGGGGGGGGGGGGGGGGGATCGTTGTACCTTTTAGGGGCTAATCTAAAATGACCACCGACGATCATATTCATCAATTTCATATGGCAGCCCTGGACTTATATTTACTTAATTTTGTCGGAGAAGGGGGGATTATTTAGATATAATTTTGTTTCAGAATTATTTCAAGAATTGTGAATAAGAGTATACACTATTGCAAGCCTGTGGACGGGCTTACTATTGGAGGAAACTATATTGTTCAGTCGATAAATTTTAATAGGGGGATTATTTATTTTTAGGGATAATTGCGTCAAATATTTGAGGGCGTATTTTCGGAAGTATACGGCAATTAAAAGGCATAAAGTAAAGGTTATTTATTTTTGTATTTATTTTAAATGGGTTTGTAAAAGTAAGACTAACGGGCAAATATGCTAATAGCTAGTAACATTTTAATATATTTTTATTTTGAACTTTCAATAAGTCAAAAGACATTTGAGTTGTTAAACTAAGTAGTTATGAAATAACTTTAAATTTAAATTGAATTGTACAGCGCAGGGTTTTACGGAATGGAAACTTTTTAACTGTAAAGTTGAATAAAATAAAACATTTTGGGTAGTATTGTCTTTTTCCTCGTATCTAGAATGCTGTATAAAGATCTACAGTTGTCAACGTAAACGAATGGTTTTTAGGACTACCATAAAAAGTGTTGTACTTTTGTAACTCGATAACGTTTTCAATTCATTATTGACACTATTTTTTATGTATTAAAGTTGGTTTCTCCAGGAGGGTAAAGCCCTGAACGCAACGCAACCTCGTTCCCAGGGTCTCTCTTCTTCCCGCCATGCGCCAAAAGCGGGAAGAAGAGAGACCCTGGGAACGAGGTTGAACGACGGTACGGCGGTTGTGAACTCAGGCTGAGAAGTTTGTAAAACCAACAGAAAGATGTCGAAAAGGATGTCAAACTCTTAACCTTAAAGAGTGGTATCCAGTACAATATGTTGGGAATTTCTTGGTGTTGCGATCACAAATGACGTAAAACAGAATATTGAACTGCTACACCAAACCAAAATTGCTAACCAACAATAGTTTCAACAACGCCAACGAAGTGGTTGCTTCTGTTGGTACACTCACAGTATACGTCATCAGATTGTCGCTAAATTAATTCTCAAAATCATTTTGTAACATGCATAAATTTTAGAGCCGGATCAAGCAACAAAACTTTTGTTCACACGTTCACGCGTCTACATGTCCATAGGCCCATACGTCCACACGTTCACATGTCCACTAGACTGCGAGCAGTCCCTCTTTTTTTTCCGATAGCGAGCGCGAAGCGCGAGCGAGCGGAACCCACACGACCACATGTCCCCACAAGTTTTAGTCAAATCTCGAATATGGATACCCCGTTCTAGATCAGGAGTCCCAAATCACGACCCCGTTGGGCGGCACATACCCGTATAGGTATTTTGGGGGAGTACCCCTCCCGGGTACTTACAGAAGCAACCAACGGAGTACGTTCAACACTGACTGGATGGAATCCATGGAAAGCGTTGATTTATTTTGGTTGAACGTTTTCGTTTTTCGCCACTAAATTCTTTGCATAGATTTTATTTTCATTTGTTGCAAAATATTTATTTGCCTTGTTTCGCTGTGCACGATTATTTTTATCTCTGCAAATTTTTTTGGGGTACCCACCCCTTAACCTCTCAAAATTGGCCCAGGCCTTTCACGGTCTCCAATTTCGGCTCGGTTGCTCAGAGCAAAGATGGCGACTTCCGGAGAAATCGTAGCGCTTTTATAAAATGTATACAGTTTAGCAGTCTCTTCTAGGGTTATTTGTTTAGGTTATGACTGACCCTGGAAAGACAATTTCTAGGACAAGCCTAGGAACGCTCCATGAACATAGAGAGAATGACGACATCGCCGTTTCAACGGGTGTCGCAGATTCAGCAACACCCAGCTGTCCAACACGCCTTCCCGGCCCATCTGCATCTGTGCCAGGAAACTAACCATGGAATCATCTTCCGCTGCAGACGCCTCAGACAGAGACAGTGCGAACAGAAGATCGTTTCATGCACAGCTATCGATAAGGTTCTTTTCAATCGCGGTCACTGAGGCTCGTCGTCTGTCGACGGTTCACCCGAGTCTTCACGGTCGACAAATCGTCTTGGCACTGTGACTGTGGTAAGAATCCTATACACGCATTAGGATGAGATACGTAGTGTCAACATTAAAGTGTTGTTCTGCTGTAGCACGGGTGGATGCTCTTGGATGGCAAAGTGCGACCGCGGATCTAGAAGGTATATTTTTATTTTATTTTATTCAAAATAACTAACAAATATTTAGACGCACACCCAATTTTTCGGGAGTGCGCGAGGGCGGCTGGGGGTGCTGGGGGGTGGGGGGGAGGTACTAAATGGAAGTTTGGCGTGGGGTAGTGCCACTGAGGGCCCTCATACTCTGAGCCTGTTCCAGACCCCCGGAGGGAGGGGGGAGGAGGGGGGTGGGTAGATAAGCTATGTAAAGTATGTGCCGCCCTAAAGGGCATCGCAAAAGGGTATGGGCTTTTTGAGTTATGCTTTTTTCTGAAAACCAGGTAGAGATATTGAACTTTTTGGTCTCATTTTTGCCCTTGTTGAAAAGGGGAAATTTGGTT
>MU827079.1:0-14233 GCA_029204205.1 Desmophyllum pertusum | reverse complement strand
GCCCCTGGGCAATTTAAGTGTTTTAGAAAGTAGGAGGAGCCAAGTCTCCTTTATAGCGTGTCTTGAGTACAAAACTTGTTTATCTTCATATAAAAAATAGCCCTTTTCTAAAAAAAATACTAAATTCAATTTAAAAACTACCAATCTTTGATAATAATAAAGGTAACAAAAACACCTAAAGAAATTTGCTATTTAAATTCACACCTATCTATATAAAGCCTCAATGAAGGTTATTCATAGTGTGCCCTCATATTTAATCGTTTCTTTTTACATGTCTTGAGTACAGAACTCAGTTGTTTATCTATATAAAAAATACCCTTATTTTCTTTAAAATATAGACCGAAAGCTGCGTGCTCTCTGATGGTTAAAACCATGTTTTATGACAGTATAATACATGACTTTGGCTTCTTTATTTGTTAATTTATAAACTACCAATCTTTGACAATAATAGAGGTTACGAAAATACCTAAAATTGCTATTTTAAATTCCAACATATCTATAAGCATCGTTGAAGGTTATTGTGAATACAGTTTATTACTTTGAGAATTGATTACGTTTTAGCTATCAGCATTATTATTAAATTTTATATCAAATAATTTGAAAGTCATTGATTGTTGCTCTGATAATCAACTATTGGTTATAATTACTTTGTTTTCTTCTTTGAGTCATTTTCAGTTAATAAACTGATTTAATCCCTCTCTCCCTCCTTC
This sequence comes from Desmophyllum pertusum, assembly GCA_029204205.1. Taxonomy (NCBI): domain Eukaryota; kingdom Metazoa; phylum Cnidaria; class Anthozoa; order Scleractinia; family Caryophylliidae; genus Desmophyllum; species Desmophyllum pertusum. The sequence continues at coordinate 13,523 of MU827079.1, read as the reverse complement.
CTTTCATTTAGCTATTTACAGAGCTATAGCGTTTATACTAGAAGGCCATCTGATGGCTCCCTTGAAAAAATGTCAGATGTTGAAGATTCTGTAGCAGTCTGACACTTTCACATGGTGAAGGGCGATAAAGGGAATAAAATAAAAATAGGACAGGTGGATTCTTTAGGAACAAAATTCCACATCTACAGTTTTAATTTTCATTACTCTTTATTGCCCTGCACCAGGTATGAAGAACATGCTACGAAATTAATCTGACATTCTTACGGAAACTAGAGGCGAGACAATTTAATATCTTCCCCAATCTTAGCTATCTGACGTGTTCCTGTATAACGTATTAATTTTTTATAACTTAGAAAATATACTATTTTAGGTTTTCTTTAATTTGAAGATACCTTTTAACTGCTTTTGTTTACGTTTGACGCAACGCCTCTAAACTACCAATGCACTGATCCCATCCCCAAGTTGTCTTCTGTCAACTTACAATGTTTGCTTCTCCTAACAGAGATAAATCCCCTCACATGGTGAGAATCACTACTGATACTTCTTAATTAAAAAAGCCACGCATTACATGGCTATAAAGAATAATAAGGACTAAATAAGCATAATTCAGGGCTGCCACTTAGATTTTAACTATTGTTTCAGCCCAACTCCCATGAAAACAAAACGTTTGTTAAACTTTCGTCTTCCCTATCCAGAGTTCTCAATAACGTTTTTCATCAACTGTTGCATTAGAGATACATTAGTATACATGCGTAACAAGGTGGCACATGGCCAACAATCCTTCTTTACTTTGTGTTACAGCACTAGTTATTGCACAGCCATAACACTTACTAGTAACACCCTTAAAATAAAGAATAATGACTAAAGTAACCAAATGCCTCTCCTACAGGAAGTCAGCAAGCACAGGTAGCTCGCATTCGACCAAGATGTCATAGAGTTCACCCACACTCGAATGGCAACAACTCAGCACCACTTCCAATGGGTTAGGAAAACGCTTGTCGAAGCAGCGGATGTATGCTTGATTAAAACCAGTCTCTCAGCAATCACCTTCCACTCATTTCCCCCTGTAAAAAAAATCAAACCACCACAAAAATCAGAGGAAACAACATCCATTCGGAGAGAGAATCAACCTGGTTATGCTAATGCGATTTTGCAAAAAGAACTCCTTAGGGGAAACAGGGAGATGGGAACCCGACAGAAAAGGGGTCAGGAAGTCTACAGGAGGCAGGGAACCAGTTTGCGGGAACCGGAGAAATAAGAACAAATTTTGCGACATTGCGTAATATTTTGCAATAGAAAATGCACAAAGAGGGAGGTCACTAAGGTAGGGGCGGGAACCGGAAGTAAAATGTACGGGAAGCGGGAAGTTCAGACATCCCTGTTCCCCCCACTCCTTAAATTCAGGAAGACAACTGGCTGCAAAATGTTCTTTACATTGACTACATGTAAAGACGGGAACAAGGAAATTAATCAGGTCCAGCCAAATCTAGGAAAATTAAAACTGTCCTAGATTTTAAAAAACAAAACCTTTACCCCGCGAGAGATTCCTCTTATTCTTTAGCAGAAAGTGACGGAGAAAAGAAAACGTCTACGTTTTCACGACGCGCGATGGCGTAAAACATCAACTTTTAACAAGAGGAGTACAGAAACAAGACAATAACTGATATGAAGAGGGAAAATAAAATAGTGTGAACAGTCATGCCACTTGGAACACGCATGATACCAACATTTCACTTACCACACAAATGCACTGCTAGATCTAATCTCTGCTGACCAGGAATATTTCGAACATCGAGATGTTCATTCAGTAGCGGGCCTATAAGTGTTGAAGGACAAATAGTTCAAATCAGTGTGACTGCATATTGTCAACAGCTAGGTGTAAGCAAACTATACAGCAGTAAGCTTCACAAAAGTGCCATGTTAGGAACTCGAACCGTTTGATTTGAATGGCGGACGCAAAAAATGCAACACGTAAGTTCCAAATACCGAGTTGCTTGGAAATCAGTGACATTTAAAACTATAGCCTCCACAGCAGGCAACATCGGGAACCAGAAATCTGGCCGAGGGAAAGGAGGGAGAGGCCAGAGTTGCCCCGCCCTGTGGGGGAGGCTAATTTAAAAACTATCAATTGTCTTTTTTCGCCATAACGTGGTGCACGATTTTTGGTTTAAAAAGGCCACACTCCAAGACTAATGAAAAAGCTGTTGTCAGCCTCCTTAAGGAGTTACTATGTCAATATATTTGTCATTTTTTCAGATGTACAAAATTGCCATCAAATCGAAAGAACCCATAAAAAAACAGTTTACTAAGGAAAACCACCAAAGTCAAGAGGATACAATAAACCAAAACAAGGATGGCTAATATTGGAGAAGATTGAGATGGATTCCAAACGACGAACTTGAAACTTTTAGGTTAAATTTTTCAAATTGCGTTATCCATGACGTTGCTTCTTTAAAGAAATGACCATTAAACAGTATGTGTTATTCATACTCCTAGTACCTGTGGTTCCAGCAGGTACAATTTCCCTCAGGTGTTTGACCACATCAAGCCTGTCTGAACACTTTGCCTCTCTTGCCAAGCAACGGATCCATCCCTTGGTATCTGGCTCTGGTTCCTCCAATGAGGAGCGGTTTAGCTGCAGAGTCTCTTGTAGTTGAACTACAACGTCTTGAGAATTACATGATTGTGACTGAAGAGATCCTAGAATGTCACTTGGTAAGGCAAGGGACTTGTCTTGGTGTCCTGGATTTTAAATGTTTGAAACAACTTTGGGAAGGATTTTCTGATCATAAATTTAATATATATAACTTATCAAGGCCAATTGGCAAAGCCTAAGGCATAACTCTGTTTGCAGCCTCTATTTTTTGAGATCATGAAGTATGACTATGAATTGTCCATGGAGTACGCATCAATGCAAGCCAAGGAGGGTCAAGGACGCATGCTTCGCTCACGCATTCCACGACCTTCTAAGGAAATAGAGAGGCTGTGAACAGTCTTCTAATACGACAGAACCTTAAGAAATGAGAAGAGAGAGGAAAGAGAATACGTCTTAATTTGACTAGCAAAACAATAAAGGAAACTTACCATCCACAGAAGGCAGATTAATTCTCTCATGAAATTCCAGTGGTTGCTTGCTGTTCCTGATAAAACAGAGTAGAGAATTACATTTTAAATTGTGTCTTTCTCTTGTTTCAATATACAAAATCTCTTTACTCAATTTTTTTTTTAACAACTGAGACAAGTGCTCTTTGTTCATCATTTCCTGAATTCTTGTGTGCTTGATTAATGTGTTGGTAACGAGAATAAAAATTTGTTCTCATGGGATTAACATATAATTTCTCTTTACAAAATCAAAACTGGTCAAGCAGACAGGTCACAAGAATAAATAAAATAATCGACTTAGTTACTGTATAAGTGAAAGTCTTGATGCACATGTACCACCTATTAAAAGATATACCATCTAAATTCTTGGAAGTAACGTTTAAACATAATTAAAAGAAATGTATAGAAATGGGTAATTATAAGGAGATGTTCTTTTATGTAACTTATTCTCTTGTACAAACATAAAACCATTCTTACTAGCTAGGGCTTTAACCCTTAAAGCCACAGGATTATTTGTTCTTTCACTATTCTAAAAAATGTTGATAGTAAAGTAATAGATTTTCCAAAGTTGTTACATGCACAATTTGAGACAAACATCGATTGAACAAGCTTTTAACGAATACTCACCTTTTCATGGACAAAAGGAAACCAAGGAGCAAACTGCTTGACGTGAACCCTATTATCTTGTGCAGTAGCAGACCTGGTGCACATGATGACCTCTTTTGACCTGTACAGCTCAGACTCCGAGAAGAAGTGAAGGACATTCTTCTTGCTTGCAATCTTGAACATGATGATTTCGACAGTAATTGATGCACTTGACGGAGCCTTGCTGGCAACAGACTGGGCAGAGGAAACTCATTTCACATCTCATGTCCTTTTAGCCAACAGAACTCATTCTGCATGCCATCAAATCATCAATGACAGTTGGCTACGTACAACATGGGCAGAAGTCATATCAGCGGTGTCATGGGAAAACTCTGCAGACAAGTTCATTTCTGAACTTCCTGCTAAAGCAAGATTATGATTTCCACCAAGAAAAATGACTTCAATGGAAGACGAATGGCAAAGAAGAACCACAGAGACGCCTTCATCTGATGAGATGTAGAACCTAGCAAAGTTGTGAAAAAATTGGGGAGGACCTTGGCTTGGAACTTCTTCAGTGCACCACTGAAAGAACTTTACAACAAGTCGGGGAAACAAGCCTGCAGGAACCTGACCAGATCCAAATCTAATAAAAGCAGGGGGAATGTTTGTAGAAGCAATCAACTCGATGATGTCCTCTGGAGGATGTGTCATCAGCATGGATGGTACCAGATACTTCTTGCTGAATGAAGCATCTAACGAGGGCAATGGACACAGCAAGCTGAATTTCTCCATGATTGCAATAAGGCTCTCTGACGTTTCTTTGTGGTCAAATAAAGGGCCCCAAAACATGTTTCTAAAAGTTTTTCCTTCAAGAATGCCTGTTGTTTCAAGCTGACGCCATAGTTCTTTAAATTCTCTTTCTTTGTAGTCATACGGTTTAACAGTTATCACTTTCTTAAACACGTCAATCAACCACTGAGGGTCCAAGACCACCAATTTGTTCAACTCTGGAGTGTCGTCAAAATGAATTAAAATTCTCTGATCATGTAAAAAGTTGAGCAATGTCACAATCTCCATTTGTTCGTCAATTTTGCAGACTTCAGATGCAATTTGCTCTGCTCTTCCAAGAGAGATCTGTTTGTGACCCTCTTCCTTCATGACTTGAAGTGCCTTCTCATATTTCAGCCACTTTATTGGAACGGCTTCTTTCATCTGTGGTAGCTCCTTAGCAACAGCAAGTATTTCCTTTCGCAAACACATAATCTCTGGACACTCGGATGTACTTCCTGACTTTGTGTTATCCACAACAAAGACACGTTCAAACAAGTGGGAGCTGTATGGCTTGGTCTGTAGAAAATCAAAGATGTCATGGGCGAGTGCACAAGGATCACCTCCACCAAAAGGTGTATCAGCATGAGTGCACACCAAGAACACAGAAGGAAGTTTATCTGGTAACACTGATTCAAGACCTGTATTGCTTTGATTGTTTGATCTTGACTGGCTAGGGAAGCAACATGATTCATCCAAAAATCCAAATAATCCAAATGGGTTTTTCAGACAAAAGTTGTCCTTTGAGCTTCTGAACATTCCTTGCTTCACAAAGAGGTTGGCCCTTGTCATGTGGGTTCTGGCTGAGGTCATAAATCAAAAGGTAAATTGCTCTTGCTGTAAGAAACAGTGGGGTGGGTGACATAGTAAACAAACTGCCCACCAAAAATCCCCACAAAACTGAATAGATGTCCTCTTCCTCTTCTTCTTTGTTAACCTTGTGAAGCAACTTTTCAACCAAAGTTTACTACCTCTTCAGGCACTTCTTGTTCAATAAATGAATAAATATCTTCTCGACGATCTTGACTTGGATCAGACACATCATCTCCTGGTACAGCTGAACTGGAATATGTATTGCCACTTGTATTTGGTACCTCTAAAATGTCAGAATGAAATGGATCTGTAATGCTGGACAGCGGAAGTACTTCCAGACTGGACAGGCCCTCCAAAACTCTTCCCTCTGCAGGTCTTTGCCTTTCCTCTGTCAAACTATCTACAATCAACTGTGCTGTGTGGTGCTCATAGGAAATGGCTGCATCATAATTTGATTCTTTGATCCTTCTCCCCCTACCTTCCAAGTCTCATTTGAGACTTTGAAATGTGTAGGATCAACATCTACCCTACAGTGCTTTCTTCATCTGGGTTGAAGACCTGTCCCTTCAATGACTTCTTTAGGCTGGTCTTTCCTGACCGGTCCTGTCCAATCAACATGACTGGCACTCTCTTGAGACACGTTTTTCCATCACTAAGGGCATTGTTATAAGCTGCCAAGGCTACGTGTCCCCTTGCAAGAATCTCTGGAGGTACTGCAAGTGAGAAACATTGTACTAGTAAGTTGATATTTCCCTATGCTGTGTAATAAAACAATTATTGTTTTATTATTTGACATGGTCATTTTTAGTCTATTTTCACAATGTCACGCAATCAATATTTTACAAGTCGAAATTATCCAAATTACCTGTTCAGTAATCACATAGTTATTTTCCTTAATTTCTTAGTTTCCTTACACACCCTTTCAGTGTATGTAGCTATTTGCTAAGTCATTATTGTGACCACACAGTTCCCCTATGCAATCCTGTGTGTGTGGGTTAATACACCCTACAGTTTCCTTTACTCAAAATCCTGTGTTGGATTAATATCCCACCTTTTAGAGCCTTATTTGGTTTACAAATATGTCTATAATTTCCCCTAGAATTTACTATAAATTAGCCAGTTTTAAGCATAGTTCTTCAGTTGGTCATTGTGGCTATAGTAAACGCTGGAACTATACAGGTCATACAGTAGTCAAGTCTGAAGCATATGATTTCAAGTCATCTTCAATAACACATCATATCTGGTATGCACATTTCTCTTTATTTCATTAGATATTTCGCTTAGTTTTACTTTATACAACAGTTGGTTTTTCGTACTTAGTGTTTACAATATTTATATTATATTTATTTATTCCTAATTTTGTCTTAGTAATCGCTTTTCAATTATAGTATTTAGGATCAGTAATATTTTGGTTCAACATATCACATGTATACATGACACTTGGTCTATGTGTTTAAAAGCTTAGCCTTAATTGTTTCATGTATCCACTAAATTGCAGTATTTCGCTTACCTTCGTTTCACTTATGTTTTACCGTAGTTTTGCCATAATCCTAGAATCCAATTGTCTGATATTCTACAAATTCTGTTGTTATTCTATTGTATTCATTACTGTAGTCTGCTCTACAAGTATTGCATAATATTGTTAGCTGTATTTAGTTACATTGCATGTTGTTATCAATTAACTCTCAGTTTGACAGTTAATTACATAATTCCCTGTTTTCAAGTGTTTTACAGTCTACATTTCGTGACTCTTGTATTTTTAGCAGTTTTCCTTTGTTTTACTCTAGTAAATACCATTTATTTAGTTTAAATTGTAATTAGCTTTTGTATTTTATTCTTGTTACATTAGTTACTTCGTTCCCGTTTTTTTATATCGTTAATAAAGACGTTTAAAACACGTGATTCTTGGCTCGAACATATTTACGTAACTTGACCGTTGGATTGGCCATCTTACAATTACATGGCATTTATAGTTTGTTTTCACTTGTAAATAATTATGAGGTTGCAAGTACAGTTGAATGTGAACCCATGTAGTCATGTAACTGTACTCATTTTGTGACATGCATGATCGATGGGGACCCAGGACCCAGGGCAAAAAATCTAGTGCTATACTATTAAACCCGGCATATCACATCGAACGAAATCGAACAAAATTTTAATCGAACTTAATCGAACTCAATCGAACGATTAAATTCGATTTTGTTCGGTCATCGAACGAAATCGAACACAGATTTTTTCATCGTTCGATTTTGTTCGATTTTTTGTTTTTTATCTTAATATTTCTTTTATGGTCATCCCGGGTCTCATTAACACACTGTGACAGGCAACTCAGTAATGTAAATGACCCAAAGGGCAGATGGAGCCTGAATCTATTTATGTATTTATAATCAAGAGCTCGAAAACCGAATGTTTGATTTTGTTCGATTCTCAATTTTTTTTTGCCCAAGTTCGATTTCGTTCGATGACCGAACTAATCGAACGTTCGATTTTGTTCGATTCACAATTTTTTTTGTGAGTTCGATTTTGTTCGATGACCGAACTAAATCGAACTCAATTGTTCGATTGAGTTCAATTAAGTTCGATTGAGTTTGATTTCCGAACGTTCGATGTGATACGCCGGGTATTAAAGTTGTTCACATTATATCCATTTACAATTAGACTGCAAGAAATCTCTTTTTCCATCAAGGGGCTTCCAGCAAATCAACAGATAAAGGTATTGCTAAACAAACCTTTGACTGACATTCGTGTGAGCAAAACAGTTATTGAACACCAATTTGCAATTCCTACAAAAAAATATAACCCTACTATACATAGTATTTACAGAGAATTCCAAGATGTGAACACATACTGAATCAAACTCAGTCTAAGTAAAAGTACATGGTTCAACTACTTTTGTAACCGACGTCCATGAAGTGTCGTCGAATACTGGCCATTGAGGGGAGGTTTACTTGGGACCCTGCTGTGAAGTCTGAATAATTTTGGTGCAGGTCAATCTCCTACAAGAACAGTCAAAATGCAGTCAAAAGTGGCTCAAACATACAAATACAAGACACATGGCAGAATGCAATGACCTACTTTTTGTCGAGGTTCAGGAGGGTCAGGTTTCCATGGCAACGACTGAAGTTAAAAAGATAGTTTTTCTTTAGTTTGGCTCAGTTTTATTAACCGGGCAAGGCCTGAGGCTGAGCCCGGGTCATGAATCCCTCGAATTTTTTTTTTTTTTTTAACCGGGCAAGGCCTGAGGCCAAGCCCGGGTCATGAATCCCTCTAAGTTTTTTTTTTTTTTGGTGTCGAGCCTCACCCAGGTCCCCACTCGGCCAGTGGGTAATGAACTCCTGCCTGACTAAAGTTTACAAGCGTATTGAGTTTTACTTGAACAGAATATTCCATTTCAAAAACGCGTTTATGAGTTTAAACTGGCTACACACAAATTTTCACGCAATTTGCAGGTCATTTCAGGTTGTACGTTGCACTCACAGACAAGAGGATTGTTTGCGCCGATCTTCTATTCCATTGCGCAAACTGCAGACTTTTAGCGTGACTGGCGTGACTACTGTACTTTCTTGAGGTTTTCGCCAAGCAAGAAAGCAGATAAAATTTAAGCACCAGATTTGATTTTACCCCTACGAGAAGACGTTGGACAGAGTGTTATAGTTGAGCCGCTATCGTTTCGTGCACTGAACACCGGGGCTGAACGGGGCACGAGCCATCCAGGCCATCGCTTGAAGAGATGATTTAGCCGTTGCCCCTAGAAGACGTGAAGTTTATAAGCGTATTGAGTTTACTTGAAGGGAGTTTGTATAGAAGCTTATAGAGCCATTTTGTTATCCGTCAGTGTGTAACTAGCATTCAGGCCCCGGTTGTTCAAAGGATGGTTAGCGCTATCCACCGGATAAATCACTATCCAGTGGATAGCGTTATCCATCCTTTGAACAACCAGGCCCTGATGGTTAACAAAGATGCGTATGCGGGTTAAGTACTATGCTTCGGTTCATTTCTTGACAATTTCAAGGAATTGGATTTTCCACACCGTACCCCACTCGGCTAACCCCAACCGGAACACCTAAATATAAATTCTCTTATCTTAAAAACAGACGAATTTCTTTTAGCAAGTGCGGAGAATTTAAATCCTGAGCTTAGCAATAAAATACTTTAGAAACGTATCTTTATAATATTTCCACAAGCAGGAAACTTAACCAAGGAAGAAGAACTTCCATTTCAAAGACGTGTAAGTGAGCTTAAACCCCACAACTGCGATTGCGATGCATACATTTTAAACAGACTTTTCGCACTGTTTAACAATGGAGCAGAGAAGAAGCTATTTGACCTTTGCGTCCGATGCTGTTTACGTGCTAAAGATAGTGTATTCTCGGTTTTCACTGTCACGCCATAAATAAAAAAAATCGAAACCGTTCAATGAATGAAGTCAAGGAATTGACATGACATAGATAATCAAAGGTGGCCCTGAGGGCATCTCTGGATTATTTTATTTGTATTTTATTTTTAAATCTATTTTTAATTTAATTTATTATTTTATTCTATTTTTTTATTATTTTTTTTCTAATTATTTTTATTTTATTTTTTGTATTTTTTTTGTATTTTGTATTTAATTTTGTATTTTATATTATATTATATATTATTTTATTTTTATTTTATTATTTTATTTTTATTTTTTATTTGTTTTCATTTCATTTCATTTTATTTTTTATTATATTTTTTTAATTTTATTTTTAATTTTATTTCATTTTTTATTTTAATTTTAATTTTTTAATTTAATTTTTGTTATTTAATTTTTAATTTAATTTAATTTTATACTATAGCGGCCACCCTCGGGACGTAGTTTGGAGACCGTAATAGCGAGAGTCCGTAATCGCGCGAGTCATTTTCAAACCTCTATTAATAGCTTTTGCTGGGTAGAGGGCTGGATTTTGTCCGTAAAAGCGGGTGTCCGTAATACCCCGTTATCAATAATTGCATGCGCAAGGCGAGAGTTGACTGTATTGCGTTACACCCTTGGTGTAAAGTTAAAGAGATCGAATAACGTGCTAAGGTCACAGTCAGATTTCATACACTAGTTTGCAAAAATACATGATGTTGCCTGCAGACATTCGTCTTTGCTCTCCAAATATTTAATTTTCGATGCGATTCCGGTAATAAACTCAATACGCTGATAAACTTCAGGAAATATTTCAGCTCGTAAAGCCTAGGAAAATGTCCTCTGTATCGAACAGAATTTTGAAGCTTGATTGTTGAGACAGCCGCGAGTAGACAAAACACTCATGTGGATCTCATTCAAGTTACTCGCTTTTTCAATAATCTTGTTTTGGAAATTTCAACAATAATTTGTAGATATTGTCTTTTTCCCTAAAATGTCCTGATTTGGTGCAAATCACGTCAGTGACTTGTAGGAAATCAGGTCAATAAATATAGCTTCTGATGATTATATTCTGAATTTGGACGCTACACGCATGTGTCTTTTGCACAAGTAACTTCATTCTCGAGCCCAGACCTTCGCTGAGTAACTTGTAGTGTACCACAAGGAAAACCGCGACTCAAGTGAAAAAGATATATATCTTGCGCCGTTGCATTAGTACTTGAAGCGTTGTTAGAAGCAAAATCTCGTAATTCAATTTTTCATACGTTTCTTTAAAATATCGATTTGTCCACATCTTAGACATGAGTGACCGAATACTCCACACCAACATCTCGGGGATTGTGTCATAATGACGTCATCCCGAGATAATAAATAAATAAGGAATCAGTCCAACTCTCAGGTCTGTGCGGTATTCCGTACTCGAGTTATTGGTCAAAATGTTCCACACAAATTTATAGAGTTCAGTATGGAGACGCCATGCATGTTGCAACATGGCGGCCGGAAATAGGAAAAAACATCTGGAGTTCACTTTTGCCAGAAAGGAGGTTTGTTTTCTCTTGTGAACTTTCGAATATTTAGATAAATATTTCTCCTTAAACTGAAATTGTTTAGAATGCTGAAAATCACCCGAAGAGTCATGTTTTAGATACGGAACAGCTCTGTCATGGCGTCCTCCTGATGTCATGTACGATGAAAACTCGAAAATTTAAATTGTTCTATTTTCAAAAGGAAGCATGATATCGGGATAAGAAATTGTGAAAAATATATATATTTAGGTAATCTTTCCTTGAATGAAGGTAAAAATTCTGCAGTCCTCGCGGTTTTGAATTTTAGAATTTGATGACGTCACGTGAAAACCAAGAATTGACCTTTGCGTGCTATATGGGATAGCATGCAAGCATCAGATATTCACGTTACTCGCGTGACTATGAAATTTTAAGTTAGGTATGGTTAGTTCAGGGTCTGGAAGGGGGATCTGGATCCCGAATCATGCGCCGATTTTTTTGTAAATTCCACGAATCATGTAACTTTTTCATGTCATTTCCCGAATCCCGTAGTTTTTTAAATTTTAAGCTTTTTTTTTTTCACTTGGCGAAAAAATATATGTTTCGTTATCTAAACAAGTATGTGAAGTTCATATTGGTTTGACTACGATGGTTTGTGTAAAGAAAATTCTGCGAAATTTGAGTAAACATTGGCAAAGAAATGTTGCACCAAACTCATGCAGTCTTTCCGGTATAAACTGGGTGTTTTCTTGAAATGCGTTTTATATAGATAGAAGGGTCTTCCAAAAGCTACAAATTAAGGTATCAGCCACCCTTCAAAATTGCCATTTTGTGAAATTTTCAATTTTTTGAAATTCTGTTAGATCTCGCAAATAGCTTTAATTTCCAAAAAATTCCACCTCAAAATGTTATTTCTGTGGAAAGTTATTGGAACATGAAAGATTTCCTTCATTATTTTTCTGTAATTAGCTGTTGACATTTCAGTCATATCTTCAATTATCCAATAATTGTCTGCGCTGCGTGGCCGATTTCATAGCGAGCGACAAAGGTTTCTCCTACCACTTCCAGAGTCAAAGCAAAGTGACTTCCATCAAATCCATTAAAAGCAAAAATGAAGTCGCCCTGTACAAATACTACCTAAAGTTAATTTTAGGTTGAATTGATTCTGCGACACAAAACAGCGTACAAGTCGCTAGCGTGCGACCCGCGTGCATTTTGTTTACTCCAATATTCGCATACTGTGCCTGTGAAAATAACTGTGGAAGATAGAATAACTTCTTACCCAGCTAAATCTAATTTCTTACAGCACAGTCGTTTTGTGATCTCGTCGGTTTCATCTGATTTGAGGCGCCGTTCTGTTCGCTATCGCCTGGCTATCGTGAGTGTTTACTGCGAACGTTTGTTCCTGTTACATGTTACCTGTCAAAGTCCTATTGTTGGAGAAAGTTGATCCCTCTATGGTATCGATCAGAATAGACGTTTAGGTGTCATAATCTCGATTCCAGGTAAGATGCCGAAAAAAATGTATTTTCCTTTTTATCTCGGAAGGAAAATTTGGCCGAGCGACGCGTGCGTTTTGAACTCCAAGTCCGGCAGGCCATTCAACCAATTTGGCTGAAATTTGACCAGAATGATGACATACATCGCTTCTACAAAACTGTGTCTGCGAATTTTAATACTCCTTTTAATTTTAAAGCTAGAGCTTTTTTTCCACAGGGAGTGCTAACTAATTGTCACTCCCAACTTCATTTGCCAATAAAAGAAAAACAAACGCACATGTCAAAAATCTGAGACACAATTTTTTAGCCGAACGTGTTGAGAAGCGAATGCGGTGTTAATCGTTTTCTTCTGTTTATTTCCGGAGGGGGTGGAACATGATTTATAAAGACATGTACTTTTACACATAGCTTCCCATTTTCGAAACACATTTAAGTTTATCGTTTTTTTTAGTAAAAAGCCATAATCTGGAATTATTAAACTTTCAAAAAATATATGGTTTATAGGTTTTTTTATAAAAACAACTAACGCTACAGCGATCCGCGCGCGGACGGTCCTGAAGGGTGGCTGATACCTTAACTTGAATTGAATCACTTTTACAGGAGAACTGTTAATAATGTTACCTTAAAATAAGATGAAAGGGCTCTGCTCACTGTAGGTTGAGCTCTGCGGCCAAGTGCGATCGTGCGCTCAGAGTTTGTTGTTCTAATAAAGATTGAATTTCATTCTCATATGGGACACGAAGGCAGACAGGCAGTATTTGACAGATAACACACACAATGTGATGAAACATGTTGACAAACAATCACACATTTGAA
>MU827078.1:0-14271 GCA_029204205.1 Desmophyllum pertusum | reverse complement strand
GATACTAGTTTATGTGTGCCCGGGAGAGATGCTACCGAGAATCGAACCCATGATTAACGATGATCTGAATCAAATTAACGACTGGCTTTTTGCCAACTAATTGAACCTAAATAATGTAAAAAGTGAACCATGATGATTGCTAGTACGCAGCGTCTTAACGACCCTTAACTTGAGACGCAGTCGTTCAACTCGGAGACTCCCAACTGAAAAGAGTCTCTAGCTCCAAATATCTTGTGGTTGAAATCAATCAATCCCAGGCTCTCCTGGCGTAACCACGTAGAAAAATATGCAAGAAAATATCCTCAGGTATTGCAATGATCATAAAAGGGTCAGATCAATATTGATACTCTAAATACACTCTTCAAATCATTGGTGCAATGTCACTTTGACTACTGCAGTCCTGTGTTGGGATAATGTCAAAGTAAATCTTTATCAGATATTAGTGTACAAATAATTCAAAATAGAGCCGCCAGGGTAATCCATAAGTCTTGTCCTATGTACGGTCTCACTCTCAACAACTCCACCGGGACGATCTTCAAACTAAACGTACTAAACATATAACGTGTCACAATGCATGAAAGTGCAATAATGGGACTATGTCCAGAGTACCTCACTGACATGTTTACAGATTTTCCCAAACAACTAGTTTATAGCCTAAGGAGTGGCAGCCACAATAACTATTTTTATGCCCCGTCCTAACTAAGCATATCTCACAAAGAGCGTCAGTTATAACCCCCGGGTGCATACATATGGAATCATTTACCAACCGACGTCAAGAAGCACCCCCTCCATCCACTCCTTTAAAGCTGCCTTTGTGTAATTGTAATTTTAAGTGAAACTTTGATTGATGATTTTAATAATATAGATGGTATAGATAGGATATAGTTGTAATAGAGTATAGATTAACGATCTAGAAAAGTTAAGGAAAATTTAATAGTTGTCATCAGACTTTTTCGTTGCCTTTTACTGTTACATTTTAAGGATTCTACTCACGGCTACTTGAAAAGCAGCTTTTGCTGAATTTGTATTTTTACCGTGATTAAAATAAGATTGTTTATTTACATTATTATCCTAAAATTCTGCCAAATGACGTTTTCAAAGAGGCAGCATTTTGTTATTCATAATGACCCGTTTAATGCAGTGTCTATCTCAAAATCTGACAAGTCGAGTTTTAAAAGATGGTGCATTTTTATCCCAGAAGGACCTGCCTTGGGCAGTGTCTATCTACCAAAATGCGGACATCTTGCGTATACAAAGAGGCACTATTGTTGTCTCATAAGGAAATGACTCGTTTATTGCAGTGTCTATCTACTAAAATCTGACAATCTAGAGTTTTCCAAAGAGGTAGCATTTTTTACCCATGAAGGCCGTTTGAATGCGAGTGTCCTATGTACTAATGTCCTGACAAATCGAGTTTTAAAAGCTGGAGCATTGTTATCCCCACTAGCAACCGTTCTTTAATTCCTATATGTAGTAAAATACAGTGTTACTGTAATCTTGACAAAAGTGTGAAATAAAACAAAAATTGAAATGATCTAATAAGGACCGGCATACCGTTTTGCAGTGTCCTTTCTACTAAAATCTGACAAATCGAGTTTTAAGCTAGTGGCAGCATTGTTGTCTCATAATAACCTGCTAATTGCGGCTTTCATCTACTAAAATCCCATTAGAGTTAAAAAGACGCAGCTATAGAACTCAGCATTGTGTCTCACAAGGACCTTTTTACATGTATCGCAATGTCTAACCCCCTCTTATATTAATCTACTGGATAATACCGATGTTTTCCCCCCCCATAATCTTTAAAGAAACAAACATACTTGGGAACTATTTTTGTCATTCCGTTTCTGCTTCCACATTCACTAATTGATTCACTTCTTCTTGACCCACGATTCTTCTTCTGATTCCATTCGAGAGTCTAACTTTGCATTCACTTAGGATCCAGTTGAATACCGTTTTTTTCAGCTAACATTCTTGATATAATCTTTAGAAAATTCTGACAAACTTAGGAATGTTCTCACACGGCTGGAATTCCAGTTCTTAACTTGCTTCAACTTTACACATTAACACTTTGAAGGATCAACTTTCAATTTCCTCAGTGGCTTTTGTTTCTTTAGGATCAAACGGCAGACCTAAAGAGAGACTTTCTTTCAAACTTGTTTTTCCAGCACGATCCTGGCCAATCAATAATATTCGACCACGGTAAACATTCACAGATCCATTCCTTAGAGCCCTTTCATAGTAGCAGCTTTGCAACAGGCCCTTGTGCCAGTTAATTTCCTTTAGGGACTACAGCTGTAATAAGAAAATATCAGTGTGAAGTCAGATAAATCACTCATTAACACTCAACTTTCCTTAACAAGTAAAGTAGGTTTTTCCTCGGAAGAAAATTTTGGGCCTTTGCCTATGATGCCTACATTGTTACAAGTAACGGACGTACAGTCGAACCTGTATATAACGGCCACCCTCGGACTTTGGAAATTGGCCGCTTAATACGGGTGGCCGTTTGATACAGGTTCACCAAAAATACTTCGTGGGCGTGGTCAAATGTCAATTTTATTGACGTACAGTGTTATACATTAGCAACTGATAATTCAAGCTAACAATAACACAATCAAGCGATACAGTACATTGACATCTAGAAAGCATTTACGAAAATTGGTGAATTACATGCAGTAATAAACAATAACAACTTTGTAGCGCAGTGTTGGTGGTGCTGTAGTGTTGATGGATCCATATATATCCCTTTTTAAGCGAAATAAAATCGTAAAATGATATGTGGCTTCAGGTTTCCATTCAAGTGTGGCCGCTTAATACAGGTAAAAATACCAAAGACAGACAAACATGGGACTGGCTAAAGCGGTGGCCGCGACCGCTTAATAGAGGTGACCGTTTAGTACAGGTAGCAAATACAAAGTTTGTATGGGCGAAAATTCGGGACTATGAAAACTGGCCGCTTAATAGAGGGTGGCCGCTTAATACAGGGCCGTTATATACAGTTCGACTGTAGTAAAAATTTTCTTCTTTGCCAGTGCAACTCAGTATTTTTTAAACTGCAGAACGACACCAAAGGTACGTGAAGCGAGCTGTCTATTGTCATCTTGAATTGATTGTAGGTAGTCACGTACGTTGCACAGAGGTACTGCATAACAAACATGATTATGTTTAATGCTCACCTGCAACGTCTATGTTAATACGTCCTGGATTCTTAGCCCTGATAGTTCCATGAGGCTTCTTATTACTTCTAATGTCAGAGGGTTACCTTCCACAGACAGCTTTTTAAGATGTTTCAGGTCACTGATGTCCTCTATACAAATTCGTTTCAGTTTGTTATTCCTTAAGTCTAGCTCTTGAAGATTTTTCAGTCGTTTGATACTTGCAGGAAGCGAAGATAGTTGGTTGTTATCCACAACAACCAAATCAGGTGGATCAGTTCAAAAACACTTTCATGCAGTTGTGTCAGCTTGTTGTGGTTTTAAAATTAGCATTGTGAGATTTGTCAGCTTGTTAGCTCGTGTTGGTAATTCTGTGAGATTATTGTGCGAAAGGTAAAGTATCTTCACCTCCGTCAATTCTGTGACAGTGCCTGGATATGTAAACACTGATTTTGCATTTTCCATGTGTAAGTACGTCCTACAAAATATAACAATAATCATTCAAGTAAGTATACTTTTTCTGATACTTTTAGATAAAGATGCTTAAAAATACTTCCCATAAAGATACAGCTGTGGATTGTAACTATTTTACAATTGCAGTTTGAATAATAATTAAACGTGCAATCAGACTCCATCCGCGCTAAGTTATTTTCATAACTTAAAGACTACAAAAATGCCAATTACTTTCACTACTTTATATTCATTTCTCAACTAAAAACTAAAACATTTCACTCTTCCCTTGATAATGATGATAGAATCATCGAAACGTCGGACAGCAATAATTTTTGTATTTCTACTAAAATGGCTTCAGCAAACCTTTAGTCATTGGATTGTAACTGGCCTTATAAATGGAAGGGAGGGAGGACTGATAACCGGGATTTTACGGTATTCTCTAAAGTTAATAGGAGGCACGTTTAGCTTATGCAGGTCACCAAAGACCAATAAATTATACAAAACAACAAACTTAAGGTAACTTACAGTACGGGCGTTACGTCCGTTGTTAAAGCAAACAATACAAACACTCACAAACACTATACTAATGATGCGTTTCGATTGACCTTATTCCGGAATAAGAATATATTCCTTGCCTTTTTTTTTTTTGTTTGCTTTATCATATTTTATAGTTCTAATTGACCTTTGTTCTATTCGCGTTTTTATCCGTTTCTATTAATTAGGTTTTTAGTTTTAGGTAGTTTTATTCGATGTAAAGCGCTTTTTAATATGTATATAATATTGCGCTATACAAATTTATATTTATTATTATTTATTATTCCGGATTAATTCCAGAAATAGCCATTCCGTTCGTACGTCAATAAAACGATTATTCCGTTTGTGGAATAATGGCCCGCGATTTCCCTGTTGAAAGGACATTCCTCTTGAACATTTCCCGAAATATGTTTGTGGTCACAGCACTTTTCTAAATGCGAGTGTCAAGGTTTTTCATTTTCCTTCAATCTGCTGAGGTTGTGCGCAAAAGTTTGGATTTTCTGTCCTCAAACTCACTGTTATTAGCTCCACATGCTTTTTTCTTATAATTTACATCTCTGAACAGCTTCTCGTGTTCCCTATATATATTTTGAAATTAACAGAAACGTATCTTCTCTGCGACGCCATCTTTGTTTCCAGCTGAAGAATGACGTCATTATTCTGGATTTATTCCGAGTATTCTGCTCTTGGATAGACTGCGAGAACGCCCCAGGTTAGAATAAGATATGGGAAGAAGCGAGCTTGGAGGCGGAAAGGAGCGGGAGCTCTTCTGTTACGAAGATTGCAAAATTGTAGTTTAGAGCGGTTTTCAATTGAGTGTCTTTAAAACCAAACCAAAGCAATTACAATGGACAATTATAACAAAACGCAAACAACAGAGCAAACCAATGAGAACTCCAAGCAAATACACGCAACTGGCGCCAAGAAGCAACATTTCCAAATTACAACTAGTGCAGAACTTTGCAGCCCGTATTTTGTCCCGCAAAAAAGAAGTACGATCATATAACACCTACATTAAAACAACTTGAACTATTACCTATTTCGGATGCTTTGTATTTATGGACGCCACACTGATGTTTAAGTGCATGAATTCATTAGCACCTAACTATTTGTCATCTATGTTTAATAAATCGTTCTGACGTCCATGGAAGAAATACACGTAATTGTAACGATCTTCAGATCCCTAATTGTAGAACTGCTACTGCACAACAGTGTTTTTCATACAGAGGTACAAAGTTATGGAACGCCCTTCCAGCCGAGTTCAAAGACAAAAAGTCCGCCAAAGTTTTCAAAAATTCTCTCAAAAGATCATTACTGGAACGTTGGCAGAAATATGAGATCAAACAGTTTCTTATATTTAGCATTATTAGTTTAGTCTAGCATTAGTTTTAGTTTAGCATTATTAGTTTTATTTGTACTTTTCAAACCTTTGTAAACATGTATATATTCTTAACTATCATTATTTGTAAATTGGCCTGAAAAGCCCTATGGGGAGTGTCCGGCAATAAAATGTATGTATGTATGCATGTAGTGCGGGAAAACGCGTGTGACCAAGTAGAAATTAGTTTTGGTTTTGCATCTGATTGGTTTTATATGTGGCACACGTATTTTAAGCCAATCATATAGCGCAGTAAAACAAACTAAAACAACTGCGGATTACTTTCGACACTCAATTGAAAACGGCTCTAAGCAGCGTAATTTATTGTCCATTGAACTCACCTACTACAGTTAAGAATAGGTTTTCCACATTGTCACCAGTTTGTGCTGACACTTCCATAAACAGATCAAGATTATTGTCATCTGCATAAGACTGAGCATCCTAAATAAACAAATTCAAGAAATATAATATCCCCCTGGCCCTTTTGAAGAACAAGGCACATGAGTGGGAAGGGGGGTCACCAAATTTTGTGGGAAATTCATTTACCATTTTAATGACTTCGAGCCGAATTTGGGGCTGACGTACATATGGCAGATATACACAGGGCAGACGAACACAGGGCGGGCATACACAGGGTGGACGTACACAGCTAGCAGGGCGGACATACACAGGCTAAGTTTGAGTTGAATTCAGTTGAGTTGACATAAAGTTGACTTTGGCAGTACAGTCAATTGTCTCTAAGATGGACACCGTCGGGACCTGAGCACCAACTGTCCGTCTGAGAGAGGTGTGTGCTTTAGAGAGAGCCGACTACGTGCGAATGCATGGCCAAGGAAATCACTGCAGTTTGAAAACGCTGTTGCTTGATGTTGCTAGAAAGCAGGAAACAGGAAATGACAATTAAAAGTTCACCAAAAAGACCTAAGACATAATTTTTTTACTATTATTGGACCATAGTTTTCATGTTCTTTTCCATGTGGTGTAAAAGTAAAAAGTGACAACTAACGGAATCCACAGGGTTTTTAGGATACAGATGTTATTTAACTAGTAATACGTGACTCGCAGGTCCTCGTAAAGCTGGGGTGGGGATTACTACGATTATCAGTTGAGTCAGGCGCGCGGGAAGTTTGGTGTCAATGTTTTCACGTTAAAACTACGTTGTTTCCATGAGCAACTGGCTAGGTTTCTAATGGTAACCCAGACTTTGTCTGTTACTGACGTCAATGGTAACAAAGCGTCAGCGACACACAGGTTACCATTGGAAACTAAGTCAGTTGCTCATGGTTACAACGTAGTTTTAACCTGTAAACCTTGTCACCAAACTTCCATCGCGCCTTACTCAACTGATAATCGTAGTAATTATTTGTGGGGTGAGAGGGTGATAACCAGGCTTTAGAGATCGACTGGAGTTCGCTAGTCTCCCGACATCTGCATAGTACGCCTTTCCTGTTCACAATCTTGTTTTCGACTGTTCAACGAGGGAAGGAGATTCGACGACCGCCGTGTTTTTGCCATCGCTGATACCGATTTCTAAAATTAGGCTAAAGAATGTCCTGCACTAACGTCCAAATTTTTACTCTCTTTACCCCCTCCCCCAAAAACATCCAGTGGAGAGAGGAGAGAGAAAATTATATCAATAACAGAAATACCGTAAAAGCTCTATTTAGCCCCCCCACCCCCCTCTCTAATAAGCCCCCTTCTTGGGGCCTGAAATTAAATAAGCCCCCCGGGGGCTTTTAAAATAGAGCTTTTACGGTATCCACCTGTAAAATTATCAGGAAAAAGTTAAATTTAAATCAAACAAAACTCTCGCCACTCTCTAAAAATTATAATATTTCGCATGCGCGTGCACGTGCACTGCGAGCGACTGACTTTCAGCAAGATGAGTTGTGTGACACCACTTAGAACATTTCCTGAATTTTCGACGAATTTTTTATCAATTAATTTCAGGCAAAGAACTTTCAATGAAAACCCTTTCCTTTCCTTGTTAATGAAACATTCATTGCCCACAATGCCGCGATACATCCGGGACTTTTTTTGCGTGGTCTGCGCGAAAATTCAAAGTCAATCAGGATGCCAGACGGTTAGACAATAGAGAAAATGACCCGAAAACGCCCAACAGCGCGTGCATTTTGCGAGTTTACTGGCTTACTATTTTAGTTTTGTACTGGTTAAGCATATGGCTTTTTACAGAAGATACATCAATGAAATGAATGATACCTTTCTTAAATTTTTACCTCTTCTGAAAACTAGTGATGAAATTTACTCAAAGTTTGTCCATTTCAGCGTTATTTGTGTGGGAAAACACAATTTCGAGGTTGAATTTTTCTCCAACGAACTGCTTAACTTCTGACAGCATATGGCTTTGATTGTTTGGTGTTCAAGGAGCTTTGTGCAAATTTTCACCTGAAAATAACGTTTTAAAGTGCCGGTGGAATCCAACTTTCTAGTTTCAACTGACATTTTCGATTTGCCTCTTCGTAGTGACTTTCATAACAATAGAGTCGGACTCTTCTTTTGAATCTCCCGCGAGAATACTAATGTATTCCAAGCTCCGCCTCTGCAAACAATAGTACGCATGCCGCCGCAATTAAGCATTCAATTTGAGGTGCTTACACAAACAAAACTTTAACAACTCTGAAGGTTATAATAAAGCTAAATTATAGTTTCTGTGCTGTCACGCTCGGAATACAAGCTTTCGCGCGAAAGCAGTTATCGAGCTAGAGTTTTCAGGCCGGAGAGTAATTTTTCGGTAATCGTGAAGAACAGCTCCCCTCCACCGACTGTGCCGGCCGACAGTTGGCCGACTGTCGGCCAACAGTCGGCCAACTGTTTTTTTTTCACAGTGTAAACCCTGAGTGTAATCCAGCTGTCGGCCGACAGATGGCCGATAGCCTGCGTAGCTGGCGGTCTTGTTGGCGCGCGATGCAAAATTCGTAAGCGGCAAAAGCCGCGACAGCGAGCGGCAAAGCCGCGAGAGTCTGGGGCGGAGAGGGTCGAAAGACCGCCTGCTCTAATTCCTGGGGTTTTTGAATGCTGCCCACTTTTATCACTTTCATCACCTCCTTTGGTGTAATTAAATTAGCCAATCAGAGAGAAAGCTGTATCGAAACTTGTCAATTATTTTCTTCTCAGCAAACATGACGCTTTTGGTGTTTATCACTCATGCAGACAAATTAGTTCAGATATTTTTGGAAGTAAACTTCGGAGGCGCACGTAATAAATATTTTTTTTCTGTTCAGCGCTTTGAAAATGTTTTTCCAAAGAGACTTCTCTCGAGTCAAACGGTGCGGTAGTTCCGGAGAAACAGCTTTTTTCGCCGCAGACATGCCAGCACTGGGAAATATTACACACTGGCTTTCGTATTTAAATATGCAAATCTTGCACCGGAAATTTCAGAGCGAAGTTCCTAACAAACACAGGAAACAAATATTCTAGCTGTCCTGCGCTTTGAAACCCCTTTCGATAGAGATGTTTTTTCGATTCGATCCGTTTAACAATTTTCGAGAAACGACTTTCGAACGTGTGAGATCGAATACAAACCATTGCGTTACGAAGAAAATTGAGACGACCACGAAGTTTCAATTGACCAATTTTTGACAGCTCACTGAGTTCGCAAGTTTTCCCTTGGGAGAGATCAGAAGGATCAACTAACATTTGATTGACGTGACACCGCTCTCAGCCAATCCGAAATTCCCGTGCACTGGTGCAAGGACTATTCAAAAACCCACGAATTAGAGCAGGCGGTCTTTCGACCCTCTACGCCCCAGCCTCTCGCGGCTTTGTCGCTCGCTGTCGCGGCTTCGCCGCTTACGAATTTTGCATCGCGCGCCAACAAGACCGCCAGCTACGCAGGCTAAAAGAATAATATATGGGCATTTTTGCCGGGACCAAGGGAGCTGTCCGTAAAATATAGACAGGTGTCCGTATTAGATAGTTGTCCGTAAGGAGGGGTTCGACTATAATTACTTAAATCATATTTGTGTCATATGAGCACTACTGGAATTTACTGATGCATTAATTATAACCGGCCTTCCCTTGGTTGGACAGAACATTAATAGGGTTTTTTTTTTGTATTTTATTTTTTTTAATAAATATTACTTAATTACAAAAAGGTGGCGCAGACGTTATTCAGCCCTGTCGACAGAGGGCGCCTCTATTTCAAGATTGACAATAAAGTTAATAAATTAACGGGAAGAAAATATATACAAACATGTTGTTATGAAGCCGTTAAATGGTGCGATAATCCTGACCTTGGTATTTTTATACCAGTAGACTGATGAAATAATGTGATGAAAATAAAATATATGCTAAATGTGACTGATTTTTGTTTTGTTTTTCTTCTAACGGATTAACGATAATTGAGCCCCAGACTCTCGCGGCTTTGTCGCTCGCTGTCGCGGCTTCGCCGCTTACGAATTTTGCATCGCGCGCCAACAAGACCGCCAGCTACGCAGGCTAGATGGCCGACTGTCGGTAACCTGCAGTCGGCCGACTGTTGGTTATCTGTCGGTAAGTTGTCGTTTGTGAGCAAGAACAATTTACAGTTCCACTCAATAAAGTATTCCGCTTTCGCTCCACGAACTCGTTTAGCGACTATACGCCGAGCTTCGTTATTTCGAATTACAGCCACGATCGCAAACATCATTCAATAATGGCCGTTTTCACACTAGAGACGGGAAACTCGTCCGAGACGGGTTATCCGTCTCAGACGAAGTTTCCCGTCCTAGCATGAAACGGGACGGTTTTATAATTTTAGACGGGTAACTGACTCGTCTGATTTTACCTGTCTACTTTTTCCGTCGCTTTAGACGGATTTCTAAGACGAGTTTCCCATCTGTGACGCGCCTCGGCTTCAACTTGAAGCCGAGGCGCGTCCACAGATGACGAGATGATGATGAGACGCGCACACGTAGTTAGACTCGTCTCGAATTCACAAAACGGCCAAATGATGCGTAAAAGCCGGGCTGATGTCTCGCACGCCTCGACATGTTGTCTCGAAAGTAGTTATAGCAACTGAATGGATTGAAAAAAAAACTTAACCTTTTATATGCTTTGAACAATCAAAACGATCCAAATTTGAATAATTTTCTCAACACAAACAAAATGTTCCCTCTGGTGTGAGCCTGCTTGAGGCGGGCGCTTGTTTTTTGCTTGAATCATTTATTTCACTTTTCCCTTTGTTCTGCAAATAGAAAGGCCTACATAATTTTTTTGAAAAATCAGTTACCTAATATACTCAAGATCTGGACTGCGTTAACCGGTCGCGCATTGCGCGCCCATTGATTCAACTAAAAATATCAGTGAGCGCGAGAAGTGAAGTACGAACGAGTGTCCCGCGCATCGCGCTCGCTATTTGAGCAACGCTTAAAAAAAAACCCTGTTTCTGCGTAGAACTATTCCAGCTAACTCAGATAACGTTTTTGACCATCGCGAGTCTATCGAGTCTAATAAAAAATATCGCCACACACGAATCTGTTGACAAAACGCTCTCTAAAGAGCGCGGCCCGCCTTTAATTAGAGCGCTATTGTTAACTTTATCGCACCTTGGGATTTACTTTACGCATCCAACCGTTTGATTGACAGCAGCTAAAATCTGCTAAGAGACTCAAGTATTCCCAAAGCTAAGTCTGTTAACCTATCACAGCCGACTAGTTCTGGATATGCAAATTATTATGCCGCGCGTTCAAAAATGGGCACTGTAAGTACATGTCGCGAAAGACAATGGCATTGTGGGGCAATGTTTTTAAAGTTAAAGAATATTTTATTTTTTCAACGTCGTGAATAAGCCACGAATATTTTGACTGCGAAGCATATCAAATCGAATTGAAGGTGTTCTCAGATTTCAAATTGCGGCGTAAATAGATCTACAATGTTAACACGATCTATAGTCGTTGCGTGACGACACAAATAACGGCTGCGTAGGAGACTAGGAGAGGGGGGGCACTAGGTAAAATAAGTCACTCAAGAGAGGGGGGGCTTAACATTTTATTTAAAGTACATATTACATTGGCTAATCCATACCTATTTATAAGGTGGGGGCCGAAAAAATAACACACATGCCCTTTTCCTTCTGCTATGGTTCTGTTGAACATTGCTACGGAGGTGATGTTTGTTCCAGACGCGGATGTCCAACACTTAAACATGCAGTAGGAGCTCTTCTTTCTGTTATAAGATTTTAATCCACTGGTGCGTGTAGAGAAAATGTAGCAGCGTACTTGTATAAAGGTGTGTGTATACTGTGAGGGGGGGGGGTCGTACATAATTTCTGACTGATTAGAGGGGGGCAATAACTAAATTCACTCCTTTAGGAGGGGGGGTATTACCTAATATTTGGCTACATGAAGCCCATTTTCCAACCCCCCCTCCTGATAATTATTGCACAGTCCCTTAGCGCCTACACTATTAGGCCACGAGCGGGCCGTATGATGTCATTTCCACCACACACCTTAATCACAAAGGGAGAAATATGACCGTAAATTCCACACGAGACTTGATCTCGCCTGAGCTCCTTGACAGACAAAAATCATAAACCTTGCACGCTCGGCCACATAGGAGATGTGTCTGCTTATGGGAGGTTAAAAATGTAGTGTTTGTATGTGGCTAGGACCATGACTAAGTGTCCACTTAGGAGAGGTGTCCGCTTATGAGAGGTTAAAAATTTAGTGTTTGTATGTGGCTGCAGGGACCACAATAAGTGTCCGCTTAGGGAGGTGTCCGTTAGCGGAGGTTTGACTGTATGCATCTTTATGATACGTCATACTTATAACTGAATTTCAACAAATCCAATTTGAGACGCTTTTCTGCATCAGGCCGTTCTTCAACCATTGGCTGTTGAGTTATTTTCTGTTCAGGTCAAGTGACGTACAAATATGGTTGTGACTCGATACAATTTTGCCTATGACCAAACAGCTTATCTCTGGAAGTTAAGGATCTCTACAGCCATAACGTTGGCCTATGTAGCCTGCGAACAAGCTCTCTTGGGGTTTTGGGAGAGCTGCCCACCCCCACCCCCCCAAAAAACCCAAGAGAGCTTGCTCGCAGGCTATGGCCTATGTTAGAAGCCTTCCTTAGCAACAGGTATGGTAGTTGAAATATTGACCTGACCCTCCTTAACTGATATACTAGACATGATATAAACCTACAGCACTGTACAGGCACAAATTACCTCATATGTCACCTCCCTTCCGCTTTCTAAATCTGCTTTATTCCCTGCAAGTGCGATGGAAATGTTTGGTCTGGTCTGTTTCCTGAAGCGTTTTAACCCACGTCTTTGCTTTTTCGAATGTACGTTGATTTGTTATATCATACACAACAATAGAAACATGTGCTCGTCTGTGGTACGATATTAAAGTTTCAATTCCTTCGCTATGAGTGTCCCATACAACAAGCCTCATTTCCCTGTCATGATCCAGAGGTACCCTCTTAAACCAAGAGAAAGCTGAAAATAGATAAATTAAGGCAAACAAATTTTAGTCATTATTGTTTCAACTATGTAGCGAGAAAATAAATTCAACTTGTACAATTTCACTGCGCCTTTCAATAACATGCAAACTCTGAAGTTCAAAACCCAACTAACGATTGGGTTTTTTCACTGCCATCAATCATAATTATGACAACAATCAATGGACCTGAAAAAGAAAAAAACAGACAAACAAAATGGATCGAAATCTACCAATCACAACCTGCACTGCCACAGACGTGACCTTTTGAACCCGTTGAAGTGAACTTCTCTTTCCTGAGACATCCACTATGTTATGGAAAGACCCAGTAATGGATCTGACTGAAAAAGAAAAACTTCAAACTTCTCACCTCTTACAGTGGCGATATGCTGTCCGTAAAACAGTCCTTTAACATATCTGTTCTTCAAGCATGATTTCCCTACACGAGTATCACCTGTTCAATGAAACAATAAAAAAAGTTTGAGCATGACCACTTATCTGTTGTAACATGGGTCAACCAGAAATTAAGTGATCAACAAGATTGATGTCCAAGCATGTTGTCATGGGGGAGACACGGAGGAGTATAGCCAATGTTAGAGCTTCAGACATGGATCGAGCGGTCTGGGTTCGAGTGCTGACCGGAGTCACTGTATTGTGCTCTTTACACTCACAGTGCCTCTCTCCACCCAGGAGTATGGTACCAGCGAATTGTCTGGGAAGCCTGAAAAAATGCCTGCCTAACTTCTTTGTCTAGCAATTCCTGATGGTCATAGAAGAACCCAATTTTTTTGCAGCCACAAGAAGCAAAGCAGTCAATTGTTTTTCTAAAGGATTTTGTACTTTTCTTCAACTTCTATGCTTTTGACAATGATAATGGACTGACTTAGTCAGTCTCGTTTTTCCTTTTGTATGACATAAAAAAAAAGGTTTTTAAGGATTGGGGAACAAGCTAATACAAAATTTGGGAACAAGCAATTTGTAAAGAGAAAGATTGTAAATGTTGGGTTGAATGTTGTAAATAAACTGTATTCAGTTTGTCATGAGCATGGGATTACAAAGAAAAAATTCTAAAAAAGTTATCTTGTCAGGAGTCAGAATTGTTTCTTTGTAGTCCCACACTTGTGCTACACTTGTGACAATGTGAATGTAGTATTCACAAAAAAATTTAATTTGCAATGTACACAGGTACATTATGTACTAAGTAATGTACTAATTAAGTACCATATGTAAAAAAGTGGCCTGTATATATGTACCTGGGCTTATATATCCAGGTTTTCTGTAGCAATGAAGCAACTACTGTAGGAGTATTGTT
>MU827077.1:0-14311 GCA_029204205.1 Desmophyllum pertusum | reverse complement strand
GCGCAACATATGTAATCCAAAGAAAAAAATCTCGTTAAAAATGTTTACTTTTCTTTACATTCGTTAAATATTTAGTCACCCGCTTAACAAGATTTCAATTTACAATACGGAAACCTTCACCAACAATATGTTCAAAAGATACCAAAGAACGCAAAAGAAGTTAAATTGTCCTACAGGTTACTTTTGACAGGGTGCGGGGGGAAAACCCAATGTTCTACCCCCCCCAAGGTCCCCTATCTTTTGATTTTGGCTTTTTGCCCTCCCCATTTTCAAATCCAACGAAAGAAAAACAGACAAAACAAAAACCCAATGTTTTTTTCTATCTTTGGATTTTTCTATCTAAATTTATTACCCTAAGTCCTATCAAGAATAATTTTTAATTTTATCTTTCTTTAAAATCTTTTAATTTTTATGACGGGAAAAACCCCGCCCCCCCCCCCGCGTTTTTAATGTATTATATTACTCTGTTTATTGCGAAATATCATATTCCTACTGCACCGAAATTCATTGAACCACCACCTCACCACTCTGGAGACGACTCAAACAGAAATGTTTTTTTGAAAAATACACAAATGATCAAAATATCAAATCACATATATTTGACAAAAATCTCTGGTGTTGGACCCCCCCAACCTTTCCCTCACATCCTCTTCCATTGTTGTTGTGACAAAATCTTTTATTTTCATTTTCTCTGAAGGGCCCCTGAAAACAACAAAAAAAATCTTTATCTTTTATTCAACAACGACGACCTATTAATCAACTTGAGATTAGAAGAGACAACACAGAAACTAAATCAATTTATCACCGATGCGTTACGAAAAAGAAAACAAAAAAGTATTAGCGTTACATCTTTTGCAATTGAACAAATAAAAAAAAAAAACAAAATTATCACGGTTATTACCACCAGTCTTGACTTCGCCGTCTTGATTACAACAAAAGTACTCATCAATAATACATTTCTTGTTTTTACGACAATTCAAAATGCCGTAACATTTGCAGATCTATTAAAACGTAAAAGTTTTCCATAGCGTATCCTTCTCCCGTGGTGAACCCTTTCACCCCCATCACATCCAACCAAGAAGTGAAGATTTACCGAAAAGTAAATTATTATTATTAGACAAGGAGACAAATGAGAGGAGAACTTGCCGTTAAGGGCAATATATTCCAACTTTTCTCTTCAAAGTTACTAGTATCTGCTCACGAATTTACCCACTTCACGTGAACAATGTCTGCATCCTCAACAGCAAAACATCGCAATAGGCGCGTGTTTTAGCAAAAATCAAATTCTGTTTCGGCATGATTCGTCACCAAATCCTTCGAAATATTCGAAGTACAGGTTACTTTAGCGCGGACGGAATTCTAACAAACGGCGGAGGAAAATTAATTAGAGACTTCTGGTTTAAAAATCCCCACCCCCACCGCACATGAAACATTATAAAACAGTTAACAATACAAAGGATACTAGGTCTTAGTTTTCGAGGGTCGTAGTTTTTCGTAACACCCCTATTTCTTCTTCTTTATGTTTGTTCCTTCGTTTCTTACTGCGTGCATCCTCGGAGACCCAGGGGCAGATAGTGGGGGCGAGCGAAAAAATCGGCAAAGAAAAGTAGGAGCGAACGGAAAATAGCCCCTGGGGTCGATTTCTTACCGCACTAGTTCCAACGGCTAATTAAATGCCGCTTCCTGATTGGGCAGAAAAACCTTTGTATTATTCTGCCCAATCGGCGAGCAGATAGGTCTGCGGTCCGTTTCATGTGTTTCTAACACGAAGCCTAAGAAGGCTGTAGTTCGATCGCCATATTTGTCTTGTTCGTTCATCAAGATGATTTTGCTCGGGAAGGAAAGTTTTCAGTTACAGCTTGTCTCAAGGCCGAAAAAGTAGGAAAATCGATTGTCATGTCCGCAAGGAAACCGTCGGAAAATCCACACTTTGGATCGATCGCAGGTATCGTAATACTAGCTTGCTTTAAAAAATATGCGAGTGCTAGTTTAATATGCGATTCGCCGATCTGATGTTTACACTCTCGTTCTTTCATGGAAACGTAACGTAACGTAACTTTCCCTAGCCTGAGTAATTATTTTTCTTCTTCAAAGATGAGAAAATAGAAGAATTGTTATCTTTAGTATTAAACATTAAAACATGGAAAGGCATACTTCGTTCAGTGTTATTTCTTTTGATGATGTGATAGTATTTTTATTTAAGAAAATATATTTTTAGTGGGAATGGGGGGCGGAGGGGAGAATGTTAGAAGAACAATACAGATATAATAGTAGTTGATACAAACAATAAGCGAACAATAATTGTTTGTATATCAACTACTATTATATATCTGTCAATTATTGACCCCATATACCTCTGTCATTATTTTATGGTTTTCCATGATCATTCCATATAATATTTAATTCTACATTTTACATGTATAAAATATATAAAACTAAACTGTCTGATATAATTTCTTGAGTACCCCCTTTTGAATGGCTGTTTCTTGTATGACCTTTACCAAGTGACTGTCTCCTATACGATTGCCTAATATATGTAGTTTAGTCAAGATATGATTGCCAGCTTTTGTTCTTCCAAGCCAAGACATTAAACATGGTAGAGACAATACCATTAAAAAAATTATGTTATGTTATTTAATGATGGGAAGACATTTTTATTGATGTTTAGATAATTTAATTTTGTAAAATATTTTTTTAATGGAGGGGGATGGAGAGAGAGGAAGGAAGGGGTAATCTAGAAAAGGGAGGGATGAGGAGAGTTGAGCGCGAGCACGAAGTGTGAGGAGAGAGCGGGAAGTGCACTCAAACTACTCACCTCATCCCTCCCCTAGAAAGAATCAAGTCACAACTGATGATCTCATACATGTACAATGCCCCATAAACTTAACATATGGTAATTTATGCAGGATATCATTAGTACTCAATAATATGTTACAAGAAACATCTGACTGTATATTAAAGAGTAGAATGTAATCTGAGAAAATGAAAAAATATACAGCTGTCTCATGATTATTCTATTTACTTACTTACCTGTTTACTCTGCGGTGGAGCATACAAATGTAGGCTGCCGACAATCACGATTAATGTTTAATGTCCCTTCAGATTGATTGCCTCGTGTAACTGTCTCCTGGTGATTCTGGACAGCCTTTCGTGAATGATTGTCTCTTGTGTGATTGTCACATGTTTAGCGCCAATACTGACAGCTTTTTTCTACTTTTATGATTAGATAGTTTCACTGGAAAAGACCAACACTAAAGTATTGTTATCAGCTCTAGCATTGATACATGAGGATTTTTTATTTTTGTTTAGGTTGAATTAAATCAGAAAACTACGGCAGTCCATGATCTTTCTTCTAACTATAATTTGAACTCCGGAATATATTTCTTGCGACTGTCTCTCGCTGAAATCCTAAAGATCCTTCTGACTAATTAATAAATGTATCTTGTTTAGCTAAGATATGACTTAGATAAACAGGGTTTGTTTCAATGAGGCACATGTATGTAGCACTGGGGTTTACGTAATCTATAATAATAGGCTTATTATGATGACTATATAATTATTTTATTTTAATTTATTTTGGCTTCCAAAAATTAAAATCTATTTATTATTTTTAAGAGACTTATTTTGATTGAAATGTAAATTTAAAAAAAATATTGTTTTGTAATACAGAATGTATGTTTTGATTATGAGTTACATGTAATCAGCATATCAGTGAAGAAACAAATTATTTTTTATAAACAATGGAAGGTGAAGGGGATGCGGGTGGGTTGTTTTTCATGAGGGATTATAAGGACAATATATTTTGCTATTTTTTTTCCTTTCACAAAACACATATTGCCTGTTTTCTCTAACTGATATGAAGACGAGATGTACAGGTTTTCAGTATTACAGATTTACAGTCTAAGAAAAATAATATGTTTTGAAAATGAATGAAAATAATTTGATTACAGAGGAAGTCCTACATGTAATAGTTAGACTTATTTTCACTCTAAGGGGGTGATTACATGGCGAATTTCAGCCCGGGCTGAACTTCCAGCCCGGTTAGGGGGGCTGAGATTTCAGCCCGGCCTCCGAAACAAATCCTCTTGAAATGAAGTTTTACATGGACAAGGTTTCAGCCCGGTTTGAGAAACCAGGCTGGAATTTTCAGCCCGGCCAAACGGGCTAAAAAAAACCATGTAATCGGAATGGAATTTTCAGCCCGGGCTGAAAAGTGATCTTGGCCATGCGCAGTGATTGTGTTTTGGCTAAATTGTAGAATGTAGACTGTTCGCAGCCTCTCTATTTTCTCGACGCTTAGCTAACAGAAAATAGAATGCCCAGCAACATATTTGCATGTCATTGAATAAGAATGGTCCTTTTGTTTTTATATACACATGCAGCTGGTATGTAAATAATAAGTTGCCGGGTATTGTAAAATCGCTCCTGTGTTTTTAAACAAAATGGAAAAAAGGTTCCAGTGGAACAAGGGAGATAAAATCGAAAATCTTATTCGATGTGTCGCGAATTTCAAATCGAAAATGGAATACAACAACAGCTTCG
The DNA here is from genome assembly GCA_029204205.1 of Desmophyllum pertusum. NCBI lineage: Eukaryota > Metazoa > Cnidaria > Anthozoa > Scleractinia > Caryophylliidae > Desmophyllum > Desmophyllum pertusum. Next base: position 9,769 of record MU827077.1, on the reverse strand, counting down.
TACTTCAAACGTTCAGCCGATATGTAAATAAGTTGCCGGTTATTCAAATCGCCCCTCATTCTCTGATGACTCTTCCCGCGCAATTTCAAATTTGGTGCCCGGGCTGAAATTCGTCATGTAATCGCAACAAAATTGCAGCCCCCTAACCGGGCTGAAATTTCAGCCCAGGCTGAAATTCGCCATGTAATCACCCCCTAACTTGATACCTATTTCAATGGTTATCGAAATATAATATGGAGTTAACAATTTATTTTTTATATTAATCACACGATATATTGGAGACATAATTCACACGATAAATTAGAGACATAATTCATAATATAGTGTACATGTAAGAGACTTGATTCCAATAAGAAATAACAATTTTTATTTGCATGTATTTTTGATGGCTTTGATTACTGTATTAAATTGCCCTGAATTCTTTATTGACATGTATCTACGGTGACTTTAATTATAGCCTTAATTCTTTGGATAGCAGGACCATTTGTGTTGCGAGTTTTTTTGTTTTACTAATAATTAATCTTGCAGTAAGCTACAGTAAGCAATTTTTTTTTTCATTCCATTCAATGGTTCTCTGAAGCGCTGGATTCCTTCTGTTGTCGCGGGCCTGACTGGCCCGTGCCTGAAATAATTACTCAGGCTAGGGACTAGGGAAAGTTTCGGTTACAGGAGTGTCCATGTTTACATGAAAGAACGAGAGTGTAAACATCAGATCGACGAGTCGCATATTAAACTAGCACTCGCATATTTTTAAAGCAAGCTAGTATTACGATACCTGCGATCGATCCAAAGTGTGGATTTTCCGACGGTTTCCTTGCGGACATGACAATCGATTTTCCTACTTTTTCGGCCTTGAGGCAAGCTGTAACTGAAACTTTCCCGAGCAAAATCATCTTGATGAACGAACAAGACAAATATGGCGATCGAACTACAGCCTTCTTAGGCTTCGTGTTAGAACACTCGAAACGGACCGCAGACCTATCTGCTCGTCGATTGGGCAGAATAATACAAAGGTTTTTCTGCCAAATCAGGAAGCGGCATTTAATTAGCCGTTGGAACTAGTGCGGTAAGAAATCGACCCCAGGGGCTATTTTCGTTCGCTCCTACTTTTCTTTGCCGATTTTTTTCGCTCGCCCCCACTATCTGCCCCTGGGTCTCCGAGGATGTACTGCGTGCTGAATCGGCGTCCATTGATACTTTCAAATAGGTTTTCCATTTCTGGCGCTAATTACCAGCTTAGGTTGCCTTCATCTTCTCGAAGGGATCGATGTCTTAGTTATAGTTATATGCCGGTCTTTACACACAAACAAAGATGGCAGTCCGAAAATTGCTCTTCTTCTGATGCAGCTTTACAAACGGCAATTTCATTGGTTGTTGAACTAAGTGTTGTTGATGGTAGTCCGATTTTGATTGGTGGGACAAACATACATACCTCGCTACATCGTCCAATACGACAGCTAAGAAGCTATTTTTTTTGAAAAAAATAGCTCAAAAATTGATCTAATGGCGCTTCCAGTGTATGTGATGTACGTACGCACCTCACAGACAATCTCTTCAAGTCACGATTCGACGTGACCCTATGACGTAATCGTCCAAATATAAATCTGCACGTCTCAGCAAGTTTCTGTTTACATAAATCTGCGAGTCTGGGCAAGTTTCTGTTTTCCTTTTCGGAAAAGAAATGTATTTCACACAAAACAAACAGGACAATATTATGACCCTGGCGAAATGTAACGTAGCCTTGATAAAAAATTTGATCTAATGGCGCTTCTAGTGTATGTGATGTACGTACGCACCTCACAGACAATCTCTTCAAGTCACGATTCGACGTGACCCTATGACGTAATCGTCCAAATATAAATCTGCACGTCTCAGCAAGTTTCTGTTTACATAAATCTGCGAGTCTGGGCAAGTTTCTGTTTTCCTTTACGGAAAAGAAATGTATTTCACACAAAACAAACAGGACAATATTATGACCCTGGCGAAATGTAACGTAGCCTTGATAAAAAAAAAATTGATCTAATGGCGCTCCTAGTGTGTCCACCTAGTAGTGAGTACAATGATTTAATATTTTAACGAGTCAAACTCACCGACGTTGCGAAATCTGTACGCCGCTCCGATGTGTTTACGCGGTCCTAAATTAATATCTATTTGGACCAGTCCAACTTTCACATAGGCTCGATTTCCGCCGCTCTCTCGAGTCCGGGCTTCGTTCTTCCCCGAGAAAATCTTTCACGAGGCGAATACATTCATATATATTCATACTCACCCCTAGCTCTCCTCCTAGCACTTTGGCGGAGTAGAGCAGGGGTAGCGGTATGCAAAGTGATCGACGACAAAAAAAAACAGAAGCTATTTATTAACCGGGCTGGGCCCCAGGCCCACGCCCGGTTAATAATAATCTATGTATCTATTAAAGGAGGATTGGACAAAATCTTGTCACTTTTTTGTCTTTTGTGCGCCTTTCCTCTCTTCCACGGAACCACCATTTCTGAATTCCTTTAGTTCTAGCATGTAGACACATACTGAACTTGTTCATCTTTCTCCACGGCTATCATCTTCTGGTCACCTTCATTGTTTCTGTTCGTTTTAACACAGAGGAGTAGAAATGGAAGGAGAGCACAAACGAGTAGCATACCGCCGGCCAAGTAAAAACGAGGGCGCGTAAGACTCCAATTGATCGGCAAGAAAACCTTTGAGGAAAACATAGTTTATAATAATTATTTTATTAACCTTGATTAAAAAAAGGATTTTTGGATATCTCGTATAATAGTTACGGGGATGCTCGTCGGAAATGCCTAAAACACCCCCAGAAAGGCACCAAAATTCATTTTGGGGGGCGTGGCTGAAGTCCCTGTTCACCGTGCCCTAAGAGGTACCAAGGGACACTGGCCGGCAAATAGACACGTCCCAGACAAAAGAGATCGCTAAATGCCAATTCATTTCTTGCCCCTAGGGGGAGGGGAGATGTTTTTATGAGCAGTAAACCTGAGCAAACTTACCTGCCAAAGGGGGAGATGAAAGTATGGAAAGAGAACCCAAACAGCTCGCCAGCCCAAAGGCTGATGCTCTCCTCCCAGGATCCACGCAAGTCAAAAATATCAGATTACTTGTAGCGATGCTGATACCAGCTCCCAAACCGAATAACACGCTGCATGAAAGAAAACCAATATAACTGCGCGCCAATGTGACAAAAATGACAGATAGTGCAGCAATGAAACTACCGACTTGAAATACGAAGTGAGGGTTGATCCATGTTAGGTTGCACACACGCCCTGTTACTAATCTTGCAAAGCACGAGGTAAGACCATAGAACATGAGTAATCTTGAGGAGCTGCCGGGTGAGATGCCCTCTTCTTCTGAATACTTCACCTGAAAGGATTAATAAAGAATCTTCTTTTACGAGTCTAGTGGCCCACAACTGCCAACAGTATATCTAGCATGAAGCGACTTTGACTAGGATTGTAATAAAACTAATTGACGGCAACAATTTTTTTGCTAAATACAGTCAAACGTCTGCTAGCAGACACCTCTCATCAGAGGACACTTAGTCATGATACGAGCCCACATACAAACACTGCATTTTTAACCTGGCCTTTTAAGCGGACATCTCTAGACACTTTTTTCTGGTCCCAAGAGTCTCTGCTTACAGGAGGTCTGACTCTATAATCATCTTATGTATAAGCACGGTAATACAAATTCAGCAGAACTAGCTGTTTCTCAGACAAATAATCATGCTGATTATACACATAAATTGTAAAACGTCGATATTATGATGGCCTGGGCACCATTGGGATATCTACTTACCAAGTGAACACGAGTGACAGCTCCTCCAAAGCGATCCATCACAAAGGCCATAGCAAACACAGTGAATGTTGGTACTGTCCACACTGAACAGTCCACTATCTTGGCTTTTTTATCAACACGAGAATCTTCTTCTGGCAGCTGTGAGGTTGAGTCAGTATTTATCATCTTCCTCCACATTAGGATCATATGCTAGTGCTGGAATCCCAATCACAAAGAAAATCCCTGCCAGGAATCTTAAAGTGTTGTCTAGACAAAATTGTCCAACAAAGCTTGAGTAAGTGGTGCTAATACAAACAAACCTATTCCATTACCGGATGTTAGTATCCCTGTGGCAAATGGTCTCCTTTTATGGAAATATTTTGCAACCACAAGGAAACTTGATGTGCGAACACAGCTCGCGCCAAACCCAAACATCAGACCATATGTGAAATAGTAAACGATGATGCTTTTGGCAAATGATGCTGACACGAGTCCCACCACAGAACACACAGTTCCAATCATGGTGACACAACGGCAGCTAAATTTCTCTGACAAACGCCCAGCCACAGGACTGGCAAAGAAAACAAGAGACCCTGCCAGGGATCCTATCCAGGCTGCAAAGAGAAATAAATTCTCAGCAGGAGTAAAATATTTATGCCAGTTGTCATTATTGTGTTAGTTGGAAACTATGTCAAGCGGTAGACAGCTCACAAAAAGGTACCCAAATGTTATTAGCGATGGCAATCATTAACAGGTTGTTAAACTGACTTGCAGTTTATCTTTTTTATACAACTCTAACATTGTGTGTGGCACGGTGACCTAGTCGTTAGCACATCAGACTCCAGATCGAGTGGTCTGGGTTCGAGCTCGGGCTGGGGTCACTAAATTGTGTTCTTGGGCAAAAAATAGTGCCCCTCTCCACCCAGGAGTACATGGGTACCAGTGAATTGTCAGGGTAACCTGATAAAAATGCTGGGGTGTCACCTGCCATGGACCAGCATCCCATCTATGAAAACCGGAGTAATAAGTACTGGCCTGATAAACCACATAAGGCTTTTTTTTAAATATATTTATAATAACTATTTTTAATATTTCTGAGGCAGACATGAAAAATCTAAAATGGCCACTCAGATGCACAGTCTGCTGATAACTGCTCCACTGAGTAACTTTGAAAAGAATAATACTGTTACCTTCACCAGATTACTTCCTGAATTGTATGTGCTAATCACTCGGTTAATATGACATTTATTTTGCATCATGAGGGGAGGGGGCAGAGGACCACAAGTTCATGCTGCCCTAACTTCTCAGTTCCCGGCTTCTTCTTGTACCCTAATCCCTGCCAAATCCAGTGCTTTAGTTAGGAGTCAATTAATTAATAACTAATCTGATTGTCCTGCATGGTGTAGTCAACTCCACAAAGGAAGCTGGAGGGCTGAAGAACAGCACATAGCCAAAGCAAAAAGAAAGAGAGGCACGCAATGCCAGATCTGCTAGCACCTCCAGCTCAACAGGAATGCCAGACAGGCTACCTGTGATGGGCTATCATCCTGGGGAGTAGCTCATAGCAGACGTTAACCTTTACCACCGATTTTACTGTTATGCAACCTTTAAATCAAAACTCTTCTGAATGGTTTGCAGGAGATTTCTGTCAATCATACATGTCATGAATTGAAATGGTCCAACACAGAGCAGCTAGATTTGTCTTACACGATTATTCTAGATTTAGTCATGTCTCCCCCATGATTAAACAACTTGGTTGGGACACTCTCGAACAACGTAGATTATTGTCTCAGTTAACCATGTTCTACAAGATTCAACAGGGCTTAATAGGTATCTCACTCCTTCCTGAGGTGTGTCCTCTAGATAGGGTCTCTCGCCTCCCAAATGTCTCCCCCTATCGCCATATCCAATCCAATTGTAATATATATAAATTTTCATTCTATCCAAGGTCGATTGTGATATGGAACCAACTACCTATATGTAATCTACCTTTGCAAAGTAACTTAATTTTTAAATCAACAATTATGCCAACCATTAGATCTATAGTAAGCTTATAACCAATTTGTCTGTTTATTTATTAATATATTTATTTATTTGTCATTTAAAGTGCCTATAACCCTTGCTCAGACTATATTTTCCCCGAAAGTAATTGCCTTATGGAACATTATTTTGCCAAAAAAACTTCCAAGTTTTGAATTGCCATTTTTTTACAGCTATTCAAAGTTAGCGAAAAATCATCATGTGTGCTTCCTGTGTCATAATAATCGAGCGATAAAAGAGTCTGGGGACGAGTGTTATAACAATAATAATAAAATTATAATAATAATAGAACACATTTATGACGTAGCCTCCGGAACACGCTTCTGACGGTCTTCACAACTTCATTGCTTTTCTACTCTCTAAATCATAAAAAAATGCCAGATCGATGCACGGTATGCGGGTGTTCAAACACAAATAGCATAGAAAAGGGAAAAGGATCTCTTCAAAAAGTGATCGAAAAAGGAAAAAGGATCTCTTCAAACAAGTGATCGTCTTCCGTAGGCTACGTCACAAAACAGCTCGGTCCAGGCTCACCGCGCGCGCAGATTTTCAGCGTTGAGGCGCGGGTTTAAATGCTTCTAAAATAATGAAGGAAAAAGCGAATTGGATTTTTTCTTTGAATATAATATCTTCAACCTTCCTAGTTTAAGAAATATATATAGCTAGCGAAGGGTTATAGGCACTTTAAGGATTTAAGACTTTAAAGACTTTAATAGGATTTAAATATTTTAAGGATTTAAATCTTTAAGACTTTAATAGGCACTTTAAGGATTCTTAACATAGTTAGGCTAGACTAGTTTTTGTATATAAATTAGATTTTATTGATGTAAATTTAGGCCTCCTAGTATAGTTTTTACTGATTTAGGAGTAATTTATTAAAGCATTAATGTCATACCTTATATAGAAGTGTTTGGTTTTACCTCGTGTAATCACGACGGAAATTTTTTGCAAACCGCTCAGAGGAGTTTTGATAAAAGGTCGCGCAATGGTGACACTACATTATTCCAGTAGACCCATCCACAGCTGCAAGCATTAATATTTCTTGCTAACAAAATTCAATGAGAAATAGTTTACCTGTTTCTTGCCTGCTTGAGTTAAAGCTTCTAATGATAACTGGGAAAAGAACCCCAAAGCTGTGTAAAATCCCCATGTTTACAGCCTGACAGAAAGTAGCGCAGGCTAATACGAGATAAGACCAGCCACTATCTTGCTGACGACGAGGGCGATTAGGGTTATTTCGATGCAAGCAGGATAACATATTGGATGAAAATACTTAGACTTTCTCAAATTCCGTTTTTCGCGTTATTTTCGCTATATAGGAACGTGCAGCTGGACAGGGTATGGTTTTTTAGCATTTTGGTCTGGAACAGGGTATACCAAAAGGCATTTTTGGGTATCAGGGTATCAGTTTCCCAGGAGTTGGCATGAAGATCGGTAATTGATACTCTGGCATAGGGTAGATTGTCGTTGTCGCTTTAAGTGTTCTACGTAGTATCAGCCTTGCTCACTTCATTTGTATTTCTATTTTTGGCTGATTTGATCTTTTACAGATCCTACGTATACCAGCAGCATTTTCGTTCGCGGTCCTTTGCTACTTATTCACTTTCAGTTTTTTCGGACCGTAGATCTTCTCAGATCCGATATGCTGTTTATATTTTTTACATGGTTTTGCCCATGTATTCGCTGTGGGATAGTTTATGTCTATCATCACTTTCCTTATCGCGACAACGACATGATATTTCAAATTCTTTGCCGGTTACTCAGGGTCACTCGCTGTGGCGTTGGCCAATTGGCAAACATTTGAATTTGAGCTCATCTGAGGTCATTACCACGAGCATTCAGTAGACAATTGGCCTTCTAGCTGGTTGTTCTGTTTTATGCGGCTACACCGTGCTGACGAGGCCCAACCAGGTCGAAACAGCTGTCCACGGTTGCATTTTTGGCTTTCAGTTTGGACTCTATCATGTCGTTGTCGCTTTAAGTGTTCTACGTAGTATCAGCCTTGCTCACTTCATTGTTTAAGTAGTCCATTTTCAAGATGACTTGGTCCACTACTACTGATTAAAGAGTAATCTTGATTTCTATGATTCAACAAAGTTTATGTCGTGTGTGGTGCTTTTTTGAATTCGTTTCCATCCATATGTAAAGACTGAGATCAGGAAGCTACCGTATGTAAACATTTTCAATATTTTCCACAGGCAGTAGAGGATCAAAATTGGACTTTTTCGAGTTTTCGATTTATATGCTTTATACGATGACCTTTGTGAGTCGATCTATTCGGCTTTATACGCGGTGTATTGCGTTACTACATTATCACTATATTGATTATTCGATCATTAAGTACCCGCTGGGACGACAAAGAGAAAACAATAACAAGATCGAATAACGCAGTAACGCAATTCGACTCCTCTGCTCCCTGTGTCATTTCAAGTCATCAAGTTTCATTTCTGCTGAAGTAAGAAAGACGACTTTTTGTTTGTTATCCAACTACATTCTGAAACTCTGCATCAGCACATACATGATCAGCTTCACCAGTAGATTAGTATTAAAAGAATCACTGTTCTTATGCACATATTTTTGATTTCTCCACCGCAAGTATTTGAATTATTCATCTCTTGTAGGAAAAGACGATTAATAAGCTTATTCCTGACTTCATAGGTTAACTTTAAGATGCTCAGCTTCACAGATTAGTATTAAAAATAATCACTTTTCTTATGCACACATTTTTGATTTCTAGACAGAAAGTATTTGAATTATTCATCTCTTGTAGGAAGAGTGTGAATGTTAAAACCTTTCACGACAAACGATTAATAAGCTTATTCCAGACTTCATAGGTTAACTTTAAGATTACTGTGTAGAAACTGAAATATATATCTAAATGCCATCAACTAATGACAAATAGTCATTTGAAAACATACCTTAATTTATCTTAATACCACTAATCCAAGGACACTAATCACGTTTACAAAAACATATACCACCACAGGTACCCCAAGCTCAATTTGTGAGGTGGTTTAGTCTTTTTTTTGGTGTCACGCTTCGCGCTTATTTATAGTGTATACTACAGGCTATTTTAGTCTTTTTTGGTCTCGCGCTTCGCGCTCGCTGTCGCGCTTCGCGCTTATTTATACTGTATACTACAGGCTAGACAATATGTTATCTGACCTCTGCTCAGATCAGCGCTGTGCAAGTGTTGTAATTTGAGCGTCACGGTAACCGTTTGCGTAACAGCTAAATTATAGGGATTTGTATGAGAAATATCCCTGTTGATCATAAATGTACGAAATTGCTGATAAAGTCGTATTTTTAACTCACCTATGTTGTCTTTTTGTGGTTTCTTGTGTTCCTATGGTGTTTCTGGCGTTCTAGCGGCTGTTTGAGGCTTTTTATGAGCGGTCGGTGTTGCACCCTAGCAACAGACTAAAATAGCCTGTAGTATACACTATAAATAAGCGCGAAAGCGCGACACCAAAAAAAAGACTAAACCACCTCACAAATTGAGCTTGGGGGTACCTGTGATACCACGGGGTATCGTAACTGCGATCAGGAAGAGAAATCCCAATGCGGATTGCTTCATGCTCATAGCACAATACCTCTATTGCATCATCTTTACATGACCAGAGATTGCGTCATGTCAACCGTGGGATCGAATAACGAGAAAAGGTCACACAACAAAATTTAGCACATTTTGCAACAACACTGCTGTTCGCTGCTGTGGGACATTTGTCTTTGCTTTTTCCAATGCGATTACTGTAATAAACTAAATACATCTACGCACTTACACGACACTACAGAAAGAATGTGGAAGAGAAATTCTCTACTGGCTAATTTTAGATCGAGATGCGATAACATCATGTCAACCGTGAAGAGGACTAAGGCTAGCGACATGAAAAAAAAGTGCATTTCTTGAAGCGGCTCGATGCCCATGATGCATCGGCCGCTT
>MU827076.1:0-14364 GCA_029204205.1 Desmophyllum pertusum | reverse complement strand
TCCCCTCTCCCAGCTCACTCTCTCCCCCTTCTCCTCCTCTTCCCCCCTCTCCCCCTCGGCTCCATACACTAAGCTCTCCTCTCCCCTCCTCTCTGCGCCCTCTCTTCTCACTCTCCTCCCTTCTCCCTTCCCCTCCCCCCCCCCTTCTTCCCCCCCCCCCCCCCCCCCCCCTCTGCCCCCCCCCCCCCCCTCCTCTCCCCCTCTCTTCCCCCCCCCTTCACTTCGCCTTCTCTTCCCCCCCCCCCCCCCCCCCCCCCCCCCCCCCCCCCCCCCCCCCCCCCCCCCCCCCCCCCCCCCCCCCCCCCCCCCCCCCCCCCCCCCCCCCCCCCCCCCCCCCCCCCCCCCCCCCCCCCCCCCCCCCCCCCCCCACCCCCCCACCCCCCCCCCCCCCCACCCGCCCCCCCCCCCCCCCACCCCCCCACCCCCCCCCCCCCCCCCCCCCACCCTCCCCCCCCCCACCCCCCCCCCGAGCCATCTTTTACCGAGCGGTTTTAATTTGAAAAAAAAGTTGCCCGTGTTACCGAGCCAAAACGGGGCCCTCTCTATAATGCTCCGACTTGTCCACTGGTATGTGAAAACAACAAATAGCCAAAGTGTTTATATATGGAAAAAAAGTGGCCCGCCCCCCAGGGTCACCCTACCTTTCACAGCGTGTGAAGTGACCCTCCACCCAGGCGTCACCCTGCCTTTGCGATTTCTCATTGGTAAGACGGGTTCGTGACGATTTTATAAAGAAATGTATGAAAAGTTCTCTCGCTACTGGGGTTTGCTCGGTTATGGAGTGTGACCCTGCCTACCCATGCGACAACTTTTCTCCATATAAACAGGCCCTAAAGCGGAATACTCCACAGTCGCGCAACAAAAGTAATACGGAGCCCTGAACCATGTAGCTCTCGGCAAAACTCGCCTGATATACGTCGCCGAAGCAGTGCCCGAAATTGCACGATTAGGTGTAATATATAGTATAATTTGGACGCAGTAAAAATAGACCACACTCACCTTCATTCCGTAATATTCATTAAACAGCTCCCAAACATGCATTCGCTTGGGAAGAGATGACCTTGTTTGTAGGTACAATACACGCCACAAGCGACTTGGACGATATCAGACGATTATCAACACACTGAAAACACACAAGCACTGACCAATGATTATCAAATAGTGAAAATTACACAATAACGTGCGAGTTTTTTAACTTTTCTTCTGGGGAAGCCTGTGTTTGAACTATGCAATGCGAAAGACAAGGACAACTACAACAACAACAACAACAATCATGGACATCCTAGTCAATAGAGGGAATTGGTTATGAAGCCCAGCGAACTTTAAAGAAACAAACAAAGATGGTAGGATTTTATGTTGGAAGGTCCACGACCGTGCACAACTGGAACAAAGAACTTTGTTGGGCTTCATTCACCACTTCTCTTTAAAAATCAAGTTTAAGGAAATGAATGAAAGAAGGAAGGAAGGAATGAAGATGAACGAATGAACGAATGAATCAATGAATGACTGAGTGAACGAACGAACGAACGAACGAACAGAAACGAACGAACGAAACTACACGAACGAACGAAACGAAACGAACGAACGAACGAACGAACGAACGAACGAACGAACGAACGAACGAACGAACGAAACGAAACGCAACGAACGAACGAACGAACGAACGAACGAACGAAACGAACGAAACGAACGAACGAACGAACGAACGAACGAACGAACGAACGAACGAAACGAACGAACGAAGAACGAACGAACGAACGAACGAACGAACGAACGAACGCAACGAACGAACGAACGAAACGAACGAACGAACGAACGAACGAACACGAACGAACGAACGAACGAACGAACGAACGAATGAATGATCGATCAATCAATCAATACAAAGTTTAGTACTTGAACAAGAAAGTCTTTCACTCGTGGTTGTGTACTTACCCTGACTAATCCATGCTGAAGGAGAGCCTTCAACGCCATCGCTAAATCTTTTCTCAACAATATTCACCAGCTCAGCGTCTCTCGGTGTAATCAAACTGAATATTGAATAAAACACACCAGTCAACATTAGCACGCGCGAATACTGACTGTCATATAGCTGTTTTAACTTAGTGCTGAATTTGGTTGTACATCAAGACAACATTCCCTAGTTGATGATTGCGATGGTCTCTCTGTTTTTCCTCTCCACTTACATTCCCATGTAGCAATAGCACAATTTAGTGGAATTTATTGTATTTATTATCAGAGCTTACTGTAAACTCAAACTATTTGTAAAAGTATTGTACAATTTGTTACTGTTAGTAATGTATATTGTAGTGTAAATCTGTATATTTGTTTGTTAATAAAAGTTTGCTGAAATTAAAAATAAAAAATTAAAAAAATTAAAAAAAAAGACAACATTCCCTAGTTGATGATTGCGATGGTCTCTCTGTTTTTCCTCTCCACTTACATTCCTATGTGGGACACGCGGCGGCCTAATGGTGAGCGCGTTAGGACTCCGGATCAAGCGGTACGGGTTCATGAAAGGTCCACTAAGAAGATTGACGGAAGCGAAAAAACGCAACCGTTCATGAGCACAGTTCGCATGTCATTGAAAGGCGCAGTAAATTAGAGTGGTAAAGTGTGACGTCACAAATTTTTCAAGTTATTTTTATCAAGCCTCAAAATCCCAATTATTAGATATAGATTACTGCTGTATGATCAGCCACAAAATTTCAACTTGTTAGCCACGAATAGAACAGAGGTTCAAAGTTTGGCACTGTCTGATGCAAACCTCTCAAATTTTGCACCGGTTCTAAACTGAAGGAACAGATGCAAAATTAGACGGGTTTGTTTGGAGAAATTAAAACCTGAAGTGTCCACATCTCAGCCGCAAATTGCAACGGAGAACTATTTTTTGGCAACTGGATGGTTTTTTTTGGACATGCTTCCTCCGAATAGCTGATCAAATTTCATAATTAATTTCGCAAATTTAATTTTTGTGACGTCATAACTTTAGTACTCTATTGCAAACACAATTACCATGACTACTATAAAGTTACTTATAAATTATCTTACTTACCCTATCACTGCCTTCTGACAGAGTAGTATCAGCAGACGACATGGAAACTGGTGCGGACCCGTGTCCGTCTTTGCCACGGCTGTTGGAGACTGAGGAGAATTAGGGCCAGACTCCTCGCCTTCGCTGGGAGGCTCGCGTGATTTGATGTCGATGATTTTTAGAACGGATTGTTGAAGCAGAGCCAAATGTTCACTGAAAACAAACAACAAGAATTCATCGTGAGTCACTACACTACCAAAGAACTAAGAGGTTGTACAGCGGCGCCTGTAGCTGGCATTGTTTCTAACGAGGATTTTCCATTTGCTGTCACATGCGACTATGCGTTTCCTTTGTTCCAGCAGTTGCTGAGGTAAAGTAACAAATCCATAAATTCATTGTTCGTAATCCGTCTCAATCTTCTCCAATCTTAACCATCCTTGTTCCATTTTGGTTTATTATTACCTCTTTGGTGTCTGAAGTTCTTTGATTACATTGTATGCAGCAACAGTCAATAAACAAGCTATTAAAAAAAATTACAGTTACATCACCCAACCATTTTACATGTAAAATCACGTTTTTCTTAGAAAATTGAGAGCTCTTAACTTGACTTCTCAGGCCAACGGAAATCAACTTTAGTCTCAATGCAATTTTACAGTGAAGAGTGCTCTGCCGTTGCCACTCGACAAAGTTTTTGATTACTTTTTGACAACTTTCTGATGGACTTTCGTTTCAACTGGCCAATCAAAATGCAAGAGCTATGAGAGGCGGAGTTGTCAAGCTCCATGTTCTCGTTCTGATAATTGACATCTCCGCCTCCCACAATTCTAGCAATTTGATTTGCAAGTTTAAATGGAAGCGCCATCATAAAGTTGTCAAAATTAATCAAAAACTTTGTCGAGTGGGCAACTGTAGGGTGCTCTTCGCGTGTAACTGATATGTTTCAATCTTGCCCAGGTTTGACATTGGATCCGTATTCCTTTTTGCTGTTGTATTTATCTACAGTTTAATGTATATTACATGTATTTTGTGGGTTTCGCCTGTCCGATTTTGCAGACTAGTTTGGATGTAAGCAAACAGTTCTACATTAAATATTCTAAGCCTTGTATTGAGAATTTGAGTTGAAATCGGGGTTAACGAAGTTGAAGAAGTGATCAAAAGAGATTTTCTTACAAGTATCCTGGTGCGGCAATAAGAAGTAGCTTTCCTTATAATCTGGTCTTGAATCTGTTTTCCAGAACAGCCAAACTGACTAAAAACACAATGAAACACAACACACTCAGCCAAAGTGACACGACAACAAATGGGTTTCCAAAAAAACAATCTCTCAGCATTTTGTCAGGTTGCTCCCAACAACTTGACAGGACTCATTTATATTCCTGCTAATGTTAGAGTCGAGCATAGCCTCCACTAATGGCCACCTCTATAACTGGTCTGTTCCCAATCCTAAGGATAGGAGGAGCCCAGGAGGTTCATCGGTGCTGGTTTCTGTAGCATGAAGTGACTGGATGGAATACTACCTTATTCTTACTAATTTTCGCAGTAAGTACTAATTTTCGCGATTTTCGCGATTGGAAAAAATTCGCGAAATTAAATACTCGCGAAAAAAAAGGTGCTGCGAAAATTAAACATGCGAAATTTAATACATAGTTACACAAAGAAAATTGACGCTGTAATTTGGTAAAATACAAAAGGTAAAAAATTGTCCACAATTCTGTCCGTAATTTATGCATCTTCCACATTCATCCTCCTGATTCGTCGTTTTCTTGCAATTCCTGCAAAAAGTCTATGATGCAGTCGTCAAAATTTGCCATTCACAGGACTGTTTTTCCTTCAACTCATCAATTGAACGCTTTATGGGCGATTATGGAATGACGGATTTTTTAATTGGTGATTAAAAATTGGGTGACATTTTCGCGAAATTTAATACACTTCGAGTCCATTTTCCCCTGTGAAATCGCGGAAAATTAATACTCGCGAAATATGGTCTGTCATTTTCGCACAAATTAAGTACGCGCGGAAATTAGTAAGAATAAGGTAGTCCATCGCAGGTTTACCCCTACCCCCCCCACCCCCCCCCCCCCCCCCCCCCCCCCCCCCCCCCACCCCCCCCCCCCCCACCCCCCCCCATCCCCCTACCCACACCCAACATTTTGTCAGGTTGCCCTATTAGAGAAAAAAGGTCTTGCCCAAGAAACACAACAGTGCTGGCCAAGGCAAACCCCCCCGCCCCTAGCCAGGTGCAAACCTTGAAATCAGCACACCTCTCTTGTTGAATATGTTCCTGATTCTGCCATCTGTACCCTCATATTCCCCTACACTCTTAATCAATGTTGCATTTATGACTTGACAATTAACAATGTGTACAATTTATTACATTGCAGGTTTGATAAAAAAAAAAGCTTCTACACCGGCCTTACCTTATTGCGAATAACTGTAAAATTGCAAGTGCTCTTTTGATTATTGCCACACTTGCATCTCGTATTTTCTGCTTGGGAGAAAAAAAAAATCAAAATGGAATGAAGTTCCCTGGGTAATACTAATTCAGAAATTAATTCATACATACATGTGCACTGTAAATTACTTTATTTAATATATTAACATGTAATAATTCAAGATGATCACAGGGTCGCATTCAAACAATTTTGTTTGAGTAGCCTCAGTCTCCGACATGTATGAACAATAATTACATGTAGATTTATGAATGCGATTACAAGCTCAAAACAAAGCAATCATTTTTTTTTATTTTAAAACAAAAACTGTCAATAAATCAGTTTTTGCTCCATCCCATTCGTAATGGTCGATGCCGTCGATGCCATCCCTGGTAGCTTGAGTTCTTACTGAGTTCTTACTGAGTTCTTACTGAGTTCTTACTGAGTTCTTACTGAGTTCTTACGAATGGCATCGTCCGTTTACGAATGGGAAATTTGTGTAGCCTACACATTGATGTCTCCTATTTCCTATCCTGCATCGAATGAAGGAAATAGTAGCCACAGACTTCCAACAGTGGTACTTTATTATAGTTAAGCTGCCACAAGGCAGCATATCGCACCTTACTGCGGATCTGTTCAGGTGATTCTGGGATAGGCGGCACATGAAGACAGCACCCGTTACCATCATCACTGCCAGACTGGTCCTCCTGTAAGCTGTAGTCACATGGATAATCCAACTCATTCATACTGTCTGCTGATGAATATTCCATTGATCGACGAGAACCGCCTTTACCCTAAACAAAACCAACAAGAAGTTCATAAAACATTTTTCAATGAGATTGACTGTCAAATTTCTTGAGCGCTCATTGGTCAAGAGCTATGGTTGACGAGTTTAGACCACGAACATGACGTCAAACGCAACACAACGCAAGTGATGGTACAGTATTCTTTTGCTCTGTCGCGTGCGCATTTCTCAATGAAAAATAAAGTTAATTCCACTCATGGTTTTTTCCATGGTTTTTCCAGGTTCAACTGCATACTGTATGATGGTGTTCTAACTCATTAGAGCGGTTTTCAATTGAGTGTCGTAAAACCAAAACCAAAGCAATTACATATGAGCCAATGAGAACTCGAAGCAAATACACGTAACCGACGACAAGCGCCGGGAAAACGCATGTGACCAAGTCGCGATTGGTTTTGGTTTAGCATCTGATTGGTTGAGCAGGTGGCGCGAGTTTTTTTAAACCAATCACAGAGCGTAGAAAAGCAAAACCAAAGCAATTCAGTGATTACTTTCGACACTCAATTGAAAACCGCTCTATTAAGTCTTCATTCAGCTTTGATTAACCAGAATACAGTGTGGGAGATGTGGTGACCTAACGGTCAGCGTGTTGGACTCCAGATCGAGCGGTCAGGGTTCGAACCCTGGACGGCATCATTGTGTTGTTACCTGACAAAATGTTGGGAGGTCACCTGGTACTGAACTTCCATCCTACCCAGGGGGAGTAGCAATACTCCTAGTCGGCTTTATAATACAGAACCCAGGATAAGATCCAGCAGTTGTGTGCCACTGGGCTTGTGAAGACTTTACTTTACAGTGTGCATAGAAGGGAATAAATACTAATTATTACCCTCAGTCGATCCTTTTGCATCTTTCTGCCTCTTTTTGCATGCACGGGGCATGGGCACGATTTAGCTCGCTCAGTGCGTTCTTCAGCATTCTCCACTTCACCTGTAATGAAATGATTGATAAATCCCATGATTTTTTTTTTTTACATTTAAATACTTTCAACTTCTGTGGTTTATTATTTTTTTTATGGCCTTATGCGCTGCTAAATAGTAAATAGAGGATATTTCATGGCGTGTGAAGATATGAATTATTTTCGAGTGGTAAAATATTGTTTTTAACGCAAGAAATTAAAATTATTTATATCTTCAAGCCGCCGTGTAATTTTCTTTTTATTATAATTTTATAGACAAAAAACACAAATTAATTCAAAGTTGGGAAATGATGTCATCACTGGTGAGGAAATGTCCAGAAAATACACCACTAGGGTCCCAGATGTAGTTTTGTATGAATTTTACGAGTGGTCTATTTTCCACTAAAACACTTGTGTCTATATAATAAGTTGGTTTATATCCAAACACAAACCTTGTAAAAATGTGACAAATCTCTCCAGATCTGCGATTTGAGTCGTGAGTTGTTTAACAAGTTCCTCCTGTAAAGGAAAGGTCAAACTAGTTACTAGGAATAATATTATTATTACTGCCTGAGAAATAATCAATTGGCATAATGTTAAGTTACTGTTCAATTCTATAACATGCCCTGACTTTTGAACTGGGGGGAGTCTGTGTGTAAAACAATACACCTTTAGTTACTGCCAAAACAAGTATTTATTTTTGGGACTGTGGGATTTATTTATTTTCGGGACTGCACCATGCAGCAAACTGCCTGGCAGATAAACAGCATCATTGAGAAGCAAAGCACATACACACAACAGCAAAAGTACTACTGTGCTGTACATTATTGTCAATGAATTATTTGACAATAAAATAATGTACTGTACCTTTGTCTTGACAGGATGCATCAGCTGTTTAAAGAGAACAAAATTAATAATGAGAAAGATGTTAATTCAGTTTGTCACGAGCATGGGTATGCTCTAGGCAGTCTAGCCACAAGCTACATGGATACTCATGGTGAGCTTGGCCAGTTACTAAGTTCATATGTGACACACGTTATGCATACTACTAGGATCAGCAATGTTGAAAGCGTCATGCGTCGTCATAAAGAAAGAAAGATGGTATTTTTTTTATTTTTATATTATTTTATATTAATTTGTAGTTATTAACATTCATTTGTCAACTATACATGTATGTATGTATGTGTGGCAAATAAATGTAAGTTGTTCTTTAGTCTCTTTAGGGTTTATTTCAAGCACAGCATTACAGGATTCTGCAAACTTGAAAATACATGTAATGCCACAGACTCAAAATATCATTATTTATTCATTATCATTATCATTAAAATATTGCATTGCCACATCAAAAGTGGCATAAAAATTGTTCACCAATCTGCACACTACAAGCAACTTCTTGACAGTATTTTTGAAAAAACAACAACAACATTATGTCCTTGAAAATTAAATCCATTCAAAATATTATTAATATCACAATGAATTGGAATTCACTATTGTTGGCATTTGAAAATTAAATTATTAGCAGAGTTCTACAAAACAATAATTTGAACATTGCCAACTTAATTAGATTAGATTACACATAGAAAAATTATGTAGATTCAAAAGTGTACAGGTTACCTACCTCCCCTATAGCATTATCAACATTTTTCCGTACATCATCATTGCTAAAATGAAGAGGAAATTATAACAGATTATTACACTGTATACATAGGGCTAATAAGGAGCTTCAACATAAAGTATGTGATAAATAAATAATTAAAAGGCCTTTTTTTCTCAAAATACAACAAACTAGGTTATCATTAACCTGAAACTGATTATTAATTTTATTATTGAGAATTATAGGAACTGTAGCTCATAACAGTTTGTGATACAGTCGGGGGAACAAGTACCAGTTGATTGCGTACTCCTGCCTCCGAGACGGGACTGAGCCCACATTGTTCATTACCAAAGTTGCTAACTGACTGTTGACCTATTTGCTGGACAGGTGTGATGCTTTCAGAGTACTTGTGAGTACTTGCGCTAAGTTCTGATTGGATTTAAATTCGGAAACTCTTCAAGTGCTTCAACGAAGATTTGCCGGAAATGGCACTTGTTCCCCTGACTGGATATAAACTGGCTTGCCCAATCTGCATGTTCCCAACATCCTGTACATTCATGTGTTGGGAAAATCATATTATTGTTACATGTAGCTAAATGGTGGACTTACATGTATACATGTAATAATGCTCACTTTTTTGGTATATTACTCTTTATGATGAATTTTTACATAACTTGTACAGCTGCTTTCATACCTTAATTTCTCTAATCCATCTAGATTAAGACCCATTTTTGCCCTAGACAAAATATGATTAATATTATTATTATATGTAGGTCTGCAACTGTTAAACAATCATGTAGTTTGTGAGTTTGAAAAGTAAGTTGTTTTTTATTCTGTAATTGATAATTATTTTAAAAGTTATTAAATTTTTAAGTTACATGTACAGTAAAGTTACTATTTTTAGTGGCTACTAAATTTACAAAATTTATAATTGTAAATAATCGCTAAATTAAATAGTCACTAAATCTTGGGAAAGAAAAATTATTTTTCTTTCCCGAAATTGAGTGATTATTTAATTTAGCGATTTTTTTTCCATTTTTAGAAATTTTAGTGTTCTCAACTAAAACTTCTAAGCAACTTGTAAATTTAGCGAATACTTAAATTTGCTAAATTTAGTAGCCACTAAAAATGGTAACCTTATACATTTCATGTCTTAGTTCAGGATCTTTAGAGGTTTTAATAATTTATTGATTTTCATATTTAATTGTTATTAATACATTTGTATCACTTAAATAATAAAAATCAATAGATTGAAAAACACAAGCTAAAAAAAATTGTTACTAAACTATTTACTACAGTACATGACTGCAGGAATTTATATAATTTTATTTAGTTGTTTAGATTGTACTTGAATTTACATTGAGTTATACACATAATTTTAGATATTTTTAATGGTAGCATACCATTTTATAATATATAGACACGAGTGTTTTTACTGGAAAATAGACCACTTGTAAAATTCATACGAAACTGCATCCAGGACCCGAGTGGCGTATTTTCCATATCCTCACTATAGGGATATCGATGACGTCATTTCCCGCTTTTGCATGGCTTTTTGTGCAAAGCTGCCAAACTCCGGTTTTAAAATGGCGATCGATAAATTCGTGAAATTAACTGAAGCCGACATGAAATCTTTCACTGAGGAGTAGGAAAATGCTAACACGAAGAAGAAAACTTCATTTGAAGGAGTTTCTTGCAATGTGAAGACGAAAGGAGAGAAATTCGGAAAGTCCAGCCCACCGAGCTGCAAGAGTTCGCCATAAAGTTTGTGCTTTTGTTGTTTGTCTATATAATAAAAAGAAAATTACACGGTGGCTTGAAGATATGAATTTTATTTTCTCGTGTTAAAAACAATATTTACTCATTCGCTGCGCTCATTCGTAAAATATTGTTTTTACCACTCGAAAATAAAATTCATATCTTCGCGCCGCCGTGTAATATCCTCTATATAAGTAATAAATTATTAAAATAATTATTATCAAAAACAGGATATTAAATACACTGTATAATTATTATAATAATAATTTGTTATGTTTTATGTTACTTGTTATTTTTTGTTCAATTTTTCGTTCACTCAATTTAATTTTTTTTCATATTATAATAAATTAATTGAATTCCATTAAACTCAGGTGTACAGCACTCAAGGTTGTTAGTAATACCGTATATCAGCTGCCGCTAGTCTCATGCCCAATAACACCAGTTCACAAGCCACTGTCCTTTGAGCACTGCTTATTAAGGGTTGATAGAATTTAAGTTTAGTCACAAACAATAGGCCATGGCAAAACAAAGAAGAAACATTGTTGCAGAAACATTTTGTGGATCAATGTTTCCCAGGTTTTCCTGCCAAATGCAACATTTGTTGCAGATGCAATTTTTGCACCATGCCGAGACCCAAAAAATGTTTTCAATTTTTTTCAGAAACATTTTGATATCACAATAAATGTTTCCCTGTTTGCTTACCAAGGAAAACAATTGTTGACTAGATTTCAAGGCTTGTTTTGCATTGCCCGTGCAATAATATCACATGTTTCACAGCATTTGTCTAGCATTTGTTTCCCATGAAATGTTTCTTGGTTTGTGCAGCAAGGAAGCAAAACATTATTTTGCTTCTCACTCATGAGTTTGCTCACCTGAGAAACATTATGAGCAACAATGTTTCCGTAACAATGTTCCTTGTTGACCAAGACCTTGACCATGTACACATTTTTAATAACTGTGATTATATAATTACATACTACAATAATTTACAGTCATATTAATTAATTTTATATTTTAATGTTTACTTTTTTAGGTTCCTCGGTTTATAAAATTCTACAATTGAACTTTAATAAGTTTAATGATATGCAAAAAAAGTTTAATGCAATTCAATATTATTTAGTAGTTATGACTTCATTTTAATTGTTTATTTTATTATTTTATTTTATAAGTAATTCAATTAAAGTTTGCTATTAAGTACTTTTAATGCTTTATTTAAATTTTAAATTTAATTTAATTTATCAACTCCTTGATCAGCAACTCATTGGTCAAACAACAAATACGGAACATGTACAGTGGAACCCCACCTCACAGCCACCCCGTTAATACGGCCACCCTGTTATTATGGCCACCTCTTTTAGGCCCGGCGAAATCGCACTTACACTGCTACATGTAATCTCTTGTATAAAAACCCCTTTACTACGCGCCACCTCATAATACGGCCACAACGGCCAGATTTTGCGATCACCGTGCGCCTATTTTCTTTGTAATTTTACCCCGCATTACGGCCACAAACTCAGCGATGGATTGAATATTGCAAATTATTGACACAATGACTCCGTATCAGCTGGTTTTCATATTTGTTTTGACGAATTTGTGCCTGTTTTCGAATCTTCTGGTAAATTGGTTCAGGTTGCCTTTAGTGCTCATTCAGTTGCTTTTGTTGTACATTTACAATGGACCCCACAATGACCCCCATTATTACGGCCACCCCGTTATTACGGCCAGCTTTTTTTGGCCCGTAGGTGTCTGTATTAACAGGGTTCCAAGTATTTTGTACATTGCTTGTACCGGTAATTAATTTCTGTGACCAACAATACATGTACTCAACTCACTTCAGTTCCTCAATCACAATACGCTGCTTCTCAACAAGTTTTTCAGGGCTCAATTCTTCGTTCACATTCGCTGATGCTCCCTAATTTACAAAAACAATAATATTTTTAAACAAAATTTAATACAATCTGCAGTAGTTTCACAAATGAATGAACTTAGAATGCAATTCATTAACAATAGCCCTCCCCTTTCCCCTTAAATTCCAAGCTGCAGTACATGTAGATACTGACACATACCATGCCATGATCGATAGAATTTACTCAAAATTTTGAACATTCTTGACTTCCTGATGAAAATGTTCACGTGTTCCAGATAAGACGAGGGGGTCTCATGGGTCAAATAACCCGACAAATGCTCGGGGCCTTACTTTTTTTATACCCTCAACAAATTAATTAATGGATAACTGATCTGCCAATTTGGTTTGTTGGAGGGCCAGCCCATTTTATATACTGACCCATCCCACTGAAACAGTACTCCTCCATTGCAAAATTATCTGAAAAACCCTGTCAGAATAATGTCTAAATTTTATAGTACTGACAATTAACAAATATTATTTAAAGCACCCTCTCATTTCTCTTTCACCCTACCACGCCTGTTTAATACCGGCTTGCGTCAGTTAGTATGGCATTTACAGTAATTACCCCAAATTTCCCTTAACTCATTGCCGACGGCTTACCAGGATTTCGGTTAACTCCAGTTACCACCGTGCACGAAAAAATTTGCCAAAAAATTTGTCCCTTGACCGCTTTGCCCGTGAGTTTTTTGAGACTGGCGCGTGACTAGGCTCTAGCCCCAGTCCCATAGCAAGTTTGAAACAGGTACATTCTATTGTAAGTTACACAACGTATTTTCCCGTAAAGTGATTTTTCAATTTTAAAATGGCGTCTCGTGCGAACGGAACTGGCGATCTTTGGGAAATTTTAGCAAGAGTTTTGGACGAGGAAAGTGATCCAGAAGGGATGCCAAGCAGTGAGGAAATTGAATTGCATCTGGAGCTCGAAAATCGAGTGAAGAACCAAGATAAGTGTTACGAAATATTGCATCGATCGATCGAATGAACACAAATGCAACTGAAATGATATTTTGATTCGCTTTTTACATTTGAAAACCTTGTTTGATGCTTTGAATACATGTTAGGATTCATATTTCAGTATAGGGAGAGGAGAAAACGTTCTTATGGAACGACAGAGATAAATTTCGAGTGGATTGTTGACACAATGTTTGGGGTCAAATTCCTGCATAAATTAACATTTGACACCATTGAAACTAAAACATACCAATTTATTCTATACTTACCATTTTCAGCCAAATTTGCAGGATATGTTGCCAATATAACAAGGAACATTTTTGCTCTTAACTTTTCCTTATAACAAGTCATCATTTTGAAATAAGTTGCTTTTTTGTCTAAATTTTGCGGCTATTAATATTAATTTATGCTAGTTAATAATTAACTAATTAACATATTATGGGTTTCGTTGGGAAATAAAATTTTTTTCCTGAAAGTTTATTTACTACCCTTTCAAAAGAGATATAGCTTTCCACACAATTGTAAATGACTGTTGAGAAAATAAATAAACAAACAATAGTATCAAATTTCACATTTTTGAGGCAGGTGGCAAAGAGTTAATTGTACAATGTATATGTACAAGTTATATTGTACAAAATGTTTACTGATTAGGAAATCCCACTCCAGTAGTATTGTCCATACCATAGTGACACATCTTTCCATTTCCTCCAACTGATCTTTCAGCTGTCCTATCAAACTTTCTTGCTTCCTTTTCTCAAGACTCAGTTTTTGTTCATATTCCTGTAAGTTCTGTTGGAAATAAATACATGTGTGAATCGAACACGCCACAACCACGACCACGGTCTACAAAATTTATAAAATAATCAGCCAGAATAAACATCTTTTAGCACTCCAGTAATAGAAATGTACAATGTACATGTATGTACATGGATTGGCATGTATAGCCGCTGGGCTTAGTAACTTTGAAATGCCGTGAAATTCTGATGATAATC
>MU827075.1:0-14477 GCA_029204205.1 Desmophyllum pertusum | reverse complement strand
TTATGAATGTTGCTAACCCGCGGTCCAGTTTATATAGTGGTCCGCATTAAATTTTCCATATTACAGGAGTATTATTATTATTTTTTTTAGACTAATGTATGGGGGATTGTTACCGGTACCCAGTGAACTGTTCCGTAATGGGGAGGTGTTTGTATTTATAGAGGTGTCCTATTACCGTTTTCTTCTCGGTGGGGGTGGGGGGGGGGGTGGGGGGAGGGGGGACTTTTCATATTAAAGTGACGGGGATGATCGTCGTACCTTTTAGGGATTAAAACATTCGTGGTTTTGGGTACCGCTTAGGGTGTTTAAATCTAAACATGACCACTGTTAGATGTATACTGGTACCTTTTTTAAGGGTATTTGGCACACCGGAAAAAAATATCACAGGAACTAGCGTTGTTTTAGAATTGGTTACCTTTAGAAGGTGAAAATGATTCCGGGCCACACCCGACGAAAACGAGGATTCTGTTTACCAT
This sequence comes from Desmophyllum pertusum, assembly GCA_029204205.1. Classification (NCBI taxonomy): domain Eukaryota; kingdom Metazoa; phylum Cnidaria; class Anthozoa; order Scleractinia; family Caryophylliidae; genus Desmophyllum; species Desmophyllum pertusum. The sequence goes on along the minus strand of MU827075.1, from coordinate 14,001 downwards.
TTTAGGGGTTTCTTTTCAAGACTTTCAATTTACTTTTCAAAATTTTGGCAATCACAGTCGGCGGGTCTCTTTGAGTAACGTCATCTTTGGTTTTTTCTTACCTGTGATAGATGGATGGTGTCCTTCCGCTTGTGGTCCGTTTCACAGTCCTATCCTGGTCATTTTGTAGCCTGCAGCCAGCCACAGAGGCCTGTGTCATTAAATCGCAACGCGTGTATTGCCAGCCGTTCTTTCGGTCAGAGCCATCCCAGCCGTCCTTTGTGTAAAGTCCACAAAATGTTGAAGTCCCCGCGAGATAACACCTTTCCTGGTGCTCGTTGGCTGACGGCGTTTGGGCAATACAGATGAGTTTTTTGAGGTACACACCGGGAGGATACCTGCAAATATTGGAATATAATAAGAGATTGAGCTCAGCTTATCAACGTTGTTTGTTGTTGTTGTTTGTTTGTTGCCTGTTTTACCTACCCAGTTTTGTATAGCTGACTTTAATCGCATGGCAACACAAGTTGATATTAATCCTTTACTTTTACGAGGAATCGTGCGAATTACTCTGTTAAGAACATAACCCCCGGCGGTAAATTGGCGAAAATTAGTGTGATAAGACATCGGGTGGTCTTCGGCAATCTATCGGAAATATTTGCTGACCCTCCGATTGGCTTCGAAAATCTTCGGGGAGGACCTCGGATGATTTTTCGCTAATCTTCGGAAGTCCTTTGGGTGCAACCTTTGCAACTTTTCGGAAATACGACGGAAAAATGCCCTCTTCTGTCTTAACCCATCAGAATTCAATGTCATGTTGCCCTCTTATGTTATTAGGCAAATTATCGTATGGGGGGCACTAAATTTTTGCGGGAGTTTAATCTTGCGTGTTCACGTTTTGGGATTGAGAGAGACTGTGTTTTTTTGTGTAGAGAATTAATTTTTTTTTTTTTTTTTTTTTTTTGGCGATTTTTCCGAAAGTCGCTTTACAATTGGGAATTACAACATGTCAGCGACAGTTTTGTAAGTACTACGGCCGGCGGTTTTTACGAGTCGGTTTTTAATGTTTCCGGAGCCTTCAGGCGAGAAAAAAAAACGTAAATACAGGAAGAACAACGTAATCGTACACTTTTTAAAACACTTAAATCGGGGTCTAATTAGACTGCAAAACAGTCCTAATTTTTAGGCGCAAGAGTCGGGCTGAACGGGGCGCGTAAACGATCCTGGAACGAGCGTGAAAATAATTACGAGTGTTGATTCGGGAGAGACGCTTGCGCACCTCTGCAATTCGCGCCTCTCAATACCTCTCTCAGTTCTAGGGTCTTAATTATTAGTCCGGCCTATTATAAAAACATCTTGTTTTGCTGCGTGTTTATGCTCTGGTAATAGGTTCGAAGCAAAACGCACTTGAATGAAACATTGGGACGATGTTTTAATATGTATAATTTCAAAAGTGGGGGGGATTTTTTTGTTTGCGGATTCTGAAAAAAGAAAAAGCACACGTACCAAAACTTTTTCAAACGGAAGAGACAAATAAATAATAATTAATATTTAAACATCTCTCTCACGCTGAGCAGTTAACTGTGATTGTGTTGTTGGTCTTGGACACATGGTATTGTTTCGTAAAACACCCACGCCCCGCCCCTGATGGACCAATCTTACTTATCTTAATCTTTGATCGACTCCTCGTTACGCTAGAACACCTGACATTTGTTTTCTAGACAATCAAATCAGTGCAACGTGGCCGGCCAGCGGTGAGTACCTATGGAACACCAACAAGGCCACATCAGCGAAATACATTATGACAGCCAGGTTCAGTTCCCATGAAATTAAAAAGTAAGTTTAAGTGCCAAAGGAGGCGTTGGTTCTTAGCTTTTAAAAACAATTTTTTTAGTATGGTTCCTTCAAAGGTCTAAAAGAAGTTTGGCATCTGCCGAGTTCTTTTAGAAAAAAGACACTAGATTACCATACCTGTGACCTCAAACCGCAACTGTTTTGCAAATTCAACTACGCGATATAATTTCGTTGATACTGGACTTTTAAATGCTAGCCACCAAGATTTCAAACCATGCTCAGGTCCTTTCTCCTTTTGTCTGGAAAAATAAACAAAGGAGCTTGTTGCCCAAAGTTCAACAGCACAAGAACATGTCACCGAGGTAAACGCAATTGTTTTACGGAACCAGGACTTCTGCGACCTCGGGAGTCAATCTAGGAAAACTCAACAAAAGGCCACCGCGTCCCCGTTGGCCCCCAACTTTGAAATAGCCTCAAAATCTATTGGTATAATGTACTCCAAAACAATATTGTCAAAAATTCTGTCTCTCCTACAAGTCTAGTGGCCTTATCACGTCCTGCACTTATAACTCCAGTTTTTTCCATTAAGGCCTCAGTGATTAGGGACTTGGAGTATTTGCTAAACGTAATACTGCCCTGGATGGCAGATTGACATGCTAGTCCATTGGCAGGTAACCCCCCAGCATTTTTTGTCTGGTAGCCCTAACAAATCACCGATAGCCGTTTACTCCTGGGTTGATAGATGCAATGTGAGTTGTAAAATGTATTGTCCCAAGAGTACACAACACACATGGACCCAGGCCCAGCGCTCAAACCGCGGATCCGCATCGATCCAGAGTCCAAACGCCGCTAACCATGTAAGGCAGAGCACCTCCCACTATACATACACATCAATGGAGATGCAAAAATCTTTACCTCCTGTTGATACGGAATTATTAAACCCCAGTTCCCTACAAGCCACTGAGGAATCCAATCCACTCCAACCACCTCGGCAAACTGGGCCCCAGACTCCTTGGTTGTAAAACCTCCACGCGTCCCTCGTTAAACGTCGAACCGTTGGCAAGGCGCACATAAGAAGGGACTAAATGATAAGAAAAAGACAATAGAAAATTGAGTCTTCAGATAGGACAAAGCGTGACAATATTGGTGGGTTGTGTGACGTGTTAATGTACAAAATAAAGGAAAAGGAAAAAAGCTGTACAGTGATCTTCAAAATGCGAGTGCTTTAATAACCAAAGAACAACCGTGTCTTACCCAGTCTTTTGCAGCCCGCTGTGAACGAGATATCATCCAGAGCGATATCTCCCTGGTACTGATTGCCGCGGACACCTTCTATGATCACCTGTGATACAAAACAGTGATATTGGATGAGAGAGATATTATTCTGTCAGTGACACAAGCTACTCGGAAAAAAAAAAATTTCCGAGTTCCCCCAACAGGAGTCGAAAACTGGATGGATGTTGGAGCGGTTTTCAATTGAGTATCGAAAGTAATCGCTGAATTGATTTATATGATTTATACGAAGCTGAAATTCTGTGACGCTGTCAAACTGTACTTGTTGTTTAAACCAGTATTGCCCGTGGTTACTGGAAAGTGACAATTTCTTGACTGCAAAACCAACCACCGGTGCTTGGTAGATATTGAGTGCACCGATGTGAGAGCCTTTCATGTGGACATACAAGGTCATCTGATAAATGGAAATAAAACTCTACGTTAATTGGACGTTTGCGTGACCCACGCTAGGTGGACTGCGTGGACGTTATATTTCTATTAAGTAGAATACATTTTTCCTTATGACTGGCGGATAATTTTGGGCTTTTTTGGCTAAACTCTTCGCAAAGTGGCCTGAAAAATGCAAAAATATGCTTAGCTTTGGCCCGCGCGTTAGCCGAGAATGGTTGCATTTATTTATCAACATTTTTTTTAAAAATCCATTATAATAAAAACTTTATTGAACTAGCTTGTTCGGTCCGTATTGGGACAATATTGGTCGAGTTCTTTTTTTTTTTTTGTTTTTTTGGCAAGTTCTATGGCACCTCGCCTTCAGGTCTCCGGTCCATAACTTGCCAAAAAAAAAAAGAACTCGACCAATATATATATGTTATTGACAATATTTGTCGTTGAGGTCTCGTATTGGGGAAAATATTGGTCGAGTTCTTTTTTTTTTTGCATATAATTTAGAGCTATAATATTCTTTTTCCTTGCATTTTTTCACGGCCACTTTGCGAAAAGTTGTTAAATTTAACCAAAATTTTGTCCCTCGCCAGACACTCCGAGGAAAAATGTTTCTACTTAAAGGCGGCACTGTCATCAAGGACGCATGCGCAACAGTCTCTGCGAGCTCGAACTTGAACAAGGTTGGGCTCAACTTTTCTCAAGTTTGGAGTTTGCCAAATCCACAAAATGATGGGCACGCGTCGACTAGACTAGTGGCGGCGGGCGGTGGGACCACCGGCTTTTTTTTTTGGCTGGAAAGCGTAGCAATTCAGGGTCGAAAAAAAAAAAGAATATTCAAATACCGCCGTTTTACAAGAGCCTAAGCGAGATGAAAAAAAAAAAAAAAAAAGTGGCACAAAACCCCACATATAAATAACGCATTATTATCTTCTGAAGCTAACAAGTTTTCAAAACATGGCTTTTTTTCTTGAAGCCGAAATTCGTTGCAGGTTTACGAAGGATACAGTGATACGATACCGGCTAAGCAGATTTCCGAACAATTTTTTTTTTTTTTTTTTCGAAGACGGTTAGTAGGCAGCCTGTTCGGCTCTGCTAACCGTTCTGGGTACGTGAACGGCTGTTTTATGCCTTTACGAACGGAAAGCCGTGTTGTATACGTTTTCACGGCGTGAGACGCTGTCACAGCTATGAGGTCACATCTGTTTCGATCAACTTCGTCTGCTTCCTCACCAATCAAATGTGTCGCGCCCGTTACAGAAAAAAACTATTCAGCCGTTCCAAACGGCTCGCTGCTAACCGTTCTTTTCAGAAAAAAATCTTCACCCGCTTTCGAAGCCTATAAGCCAGGTTATCCGTTGAGAAAAAATATCCCGTTCAAACGGCAACGGTTTTCCGGGAAAACTTCCAGATGTCTACGGACATTGGAAATATATCAATCGAAGCTTTGGCAATGTCGGATAAAGGCTACTGTAGGCGTTGCGCTACGGCCGTTGCAAAAAATATTTTGTAATCGCAATTGTATAATGCTTTCTGGAACTACCGTCCAATGCGAACAGCGCACGCTGTTACAGTCATATTACGACTTTATATGTTTTTTACAAAATCAGTGATTAGAAAAAAAATACATGCAAATATTTTCAATAACCGTCATTATGGAATGGCGGCCAAATAATTCTATGCGTTCGACAGGAAAGTGCAGCCGTTTTCGCGCATCGCGAATCCGTCGACAGTGCACCTTTAAAAATTGTTTTCTTTTTGCTTCAATGTTTCATAAAAGAAGAATTTGGCGAAAAGAGTTCGTGCAGCTGGTCCATCTTTGCGGTCCGTATTGCAAAATTCGGACCAGCTCATGGGAACCAATCATAATGCTCCTTTTCATCGTGGACCAGTTTTTGCATATTAATATTTTCTCCAATTACAGACCTCACGCTAGTTCCCAATAACATTCTATGTATTGTCGTGAAACAATTTTTTGTCTGTTGCTACATCAATAAATGCTGAGGAATGAGATTCGGACTTCAGCTTCCAATGGGGCGGCTCTGGCAGCCGCTATCAGTCCATTTATGATCTCAACCAACCACCCCACCCATGCGATATGATATTCAAAGAACAATATGAATAGGATCATACCACAACACCGGGGACTACGTCCTCTACTCTCTTCGAACACTGAGGGGTTTTCTTTAAAGGTCCACTACTACTTTTATATGAAGCAGGGGGTTGTAGGAGGACCAAGGCCAACGGTCTTAACGTCATCCGACCTAATGTACGCGATCATGCTCTGAACTGACTGACAAGGTAGTTGAGCACAGCCACAGCATGATCTTATCAGTTATTTTAAGACTCCTGGTTTCTGTGATCCGGCCGCCGAGATTCAAACCCGCTGACCTCCCGCCTCTCTGCACAGTCTGGCGGCCCTTATCAAACTGACGCTTAACTAAGGCGGGCGCGGCAGTATAGTTTACTAACTCTAGGCAGATACTATTGGGTATCCACTAGCGGCAACTAGGCGTTGGGCTTACCCCAAAGCCCGCCGCCTTGTGATCGTTGACGTCGAACGGCCCAATGACGTTTCAATGTAAATATAAAATCCTTTAGCTGTCGCGGCAGAGGGAAAGCGTAGTTTAATAACCAGCCTATGAATGTTGAAATCGACTTTTAAAAGCCAGAAAGAAGAAAACTGTAAGACGTCAAATATAAAATTATTGAACAATGTATCGTATTTTAATTATAATTGTTCGTTACGTTTTTTCGTTATAATGGTTATTGTGTTTTTTGTTCATTATGTCGAGCGAGGGTTCGTTTATATCGGGAGGTTCGTTATATATCCCTGGGAGGTTCGTTATATCGGCGCGAGGTTCGTTATATCGTTTGAGGTTGTTCGTTATACTAGGGAGAGTTCGTTTATATCGGGAGGTTCAGTTTATTGTCGGGGAGGCTCGTTATATCGGGAGGTTTCCGTTATATCGCCGAAAGGTTCGTTATATCGCGAGGTTCGTTATAACGCGAGGTTAGTTATATCGGGAGGTTCCGTTATAATCGTGAGGTTCGTCTTATTATCGGGGAGGTTTCGTTTTATCGGCGGGGAGGGGTTTCGTTATATCGCCTTGTAGCGGTTCGTTATATCGTCGAGGGTTTCGTTATATCGTGAGCGTTCGTATTATTATCGTGGGAGGAGGTTCGTTATTAACGCCCTCGGAGCAGTTCGTTATATCGGGGGAGCGTTCCGGTTATATCGCGGAGGTTCGTTATATCGGGGACTGGTTCGTGGGAGCGGGGAGGTTCGTTATATCGGTGACGGTTCGTTATATCGGGAGGTTCTGCTTATAGGTTTTCGGGAGGCTCGGTTATATCGTGGAGTGATGGGGTAACACTGAGGAGGTTCGTTTGTATATCGTGAGGGTTCGAAGGTTATTATTCGTTTGAGTGCTGTGCCGTTTGTATATCGATGAGGTTCGTTATATCATCGGCCGAGGTTCACGTTATATCGTGAGGTTCGTTGTATATTCGTTGCTTAAGGAAGAGTTCGGTATCTTGCTCCCAGAGGTTCGTTATATCGGTGGGACAGGGTTTCAGTTAGACGGCACCTATTAGTTCGGGAGAGTTGATCGTTCTTATTATAAGTGTCTAAGCAGAAGGTTCGTTATATCGGACGAAGGGAGGCATTCGTTGTTTAAGGTGTCAGCGAGGTTTTTCGTTGTTATAATTTTATGCTTGAGTCCGTGTTCGTTATATCGGGTAAAGAGGTCGTTATATCGCGAGGTTCGTTATATCTGTGCAGGTTCGTTATTAGTTTGCGTGTCAGGTTCCGTTATCTTATGCGGGAGGTTGCGTTATATCGTGAACAGTGTTCGTTTATTCTCGGTGACTTGGTTCCTGTCTTCATGTCTATCTGCGCAGGTTTCGTTATATATTCGGTTGAGGCGTTCGTTTAGATTCGCTTTCCCCGAAAGGTTCGTTATAATCGGGAGAGGGAGGTTCTTCGTTTATATCGTGATTGGGCTAGTGTATTATCGGGAGAGGAGTTTTCGTTATGATCGCGAGGTTCGTTATATCTGGGAGGGTCGGTTTATCGGAGGCGGGATTTCGTTACTATCGGTGAAGAGGCGCTCGTTTGATATCGCCCCCCCCCCCCCCGAGAGTTTGTTAATTATCGCTGGATGTTCGATCTTATATAGTGAGGTTCGTTATATCGGGAGAAGTTGTCGCGTATATCGCGGAGGTTCGTTTATATCGCCGAGGTTCGTTATATCGGGGAGGTTCGTTATATCCGTGGAGGGTCGTTATATCGCGAGGTTCGTTTTATCGTGAGGATGGTTATTTCGGGAGGTTTCTTATATCAGGAGGTTTGTTACAACATTATTATAATGTAACGCAGGTTATAGCTCGCGAGCGTCCCTTAATAATTACCGTTTAAATAGTCCCTGTCTTCGTGTGGTTTTGTTTAAAATGGTTGAATACTATCATCAGTTGGTTCGTAGTGGGTGGTGATTTAACTGAGTTACTCACATGTTCCTGTGTTCTGTGGTCTCTTCTGGGTGTCAGGTCCAGTATTCACTGAGGCTGTCGATCCTTGATGCATCGTCCAATTAAACCCTATCAGCATCATTTAATTTTGAAACCACGGGCCAGGAATCCCTCCTCAAAATCACTATCGGCCAGCCTACTACAGCGTTGCCCACCTGCAACAAGACAATCGGTCATGACGATAACAGCTTTAGCACCAAAATGAATTATACTTGCAGAGCACGCAATAGAAGTTTAGAGTACTGACACGACGCGTACGCACCACGCCCAAATCATGGGGAGGAAAATGGGCGGGAATTGCCTCCAGGACGTCCACTTTTCAGATTTTTTCCCCTGGCTAAAAAATAGCCTCGCGCCAGCACCATCCGTTACCTGTGTAACTGAGGGTTCTGTTTTTGCAACTGGCTGTGTTTCATTTTTGGCTTTCATCAACTGTAATAAAGAGAAAAAACAACAATCACGTTAACAAACGCAGAAAGTGGTTTGAAAACCGCGCGCTATATCAAGTTAATCAATGTCGTCTAACTAAAACGGTGCATGCAACTGAGAGTACTTACAGTCAATGCCAGGATAGCCTGTTAGTGGCTAGCGGCGCGAAGAATAACGAGTGGAAAACTGAGGCGAGGGGACTAAAGAAGAGGGAAACCACCCCCCTCTCCCAAGTCCCCTCGCTTTTTCCCACTATTGCGATGCTTAAATTTTGAGATTTGGGAAACAGCGTATTTTATTGCGAGTATTTTAAATTTGCGATTTTTCAAAGATTTTGCTGAGGCAAATACAACAGATTTCAGCGCTTGAGAAAAAAATATTCCCGAAAAAAGAACAAGTGAGAAACAAGGCGAGAAAATAATTTTTTTAATTCAACGATATTTATGTCAAGGTAACACAAAAAGTAACGTACTAAACTCAACAAGAACACTTTGTCAAATAGAAAAAACGTTTTTTTCTTGCTTAAACTGCAAAACAGGGTGAATTTCGCGAGTAGAATTACTGCGGCAACTAAATTTTGCGACTTGCCAAAAATCGCAAAGATTAGTTGCCGCAATAAATAGCAGCCTTTAAGGTATCCTTCGCGCCGCTCCCCACTGGGTGGCCGATTACGCCTGGAAAAGGCTAATGCCCAGAAAGTCGACAGCGCACCCTTACCTGCGCGTCTCTTCCGTACAAGCACCGCATCTTCAACGCCTGAAACTGAAAAAATCAGCCATTAGTTTTGTTGCTTGAAAAGCAGTGCAATTACTACTCACACATACTAGAATTTTTGTTCTACATGTAGAAATTTTTGTTCTTAAGCTCCCGGCAAAAAATCAATACTTGTTTAGGTGAAATTATTGGCGAATTAATTTTCATGAAATGGGATGATATTTCACGCAGCGCTCTTAAAAAAATAGCTCAGTTATGGACTCAAGCTAAAAATTGATTATAAAATTCACATTGGAGGAGACCCATGTATGGGGGAATGCTTCTCTTAAATCATCCTCTCTCCGGCTTGCAGTTGCAGCAGTCTATTTTGGTGTCCATATTTCTATTTGTGACGAGATGTAAACAATAACGTCTGCAAAAATATTTTTGCCACGATAATCTCGCTTCAAAGCTGTTCAAACCAGTTTGCAATAAAATGTCACATGACTCATTAAGAACTACTACGATTATCAGTTGAGTAAGGCGCGCGGGAAGTTTGGTGACAATGTTTTCACGTTAAAACTACGTTGTTGCCACGAGCAACTGGCTAGGTTTCTAATGGTAACCCAGACTTTCTGTCTGTTACTGACGTCAATGGTAACAAAGCGTCAGCGACACATTGGAAACTAAGTCAGTTGCTCATGGTAACAACGTATAGTTGTAAACCTTGTCACCAAACTTCCATCGCGCCTTACTCAACTGATAATCGTATTATCTTACCGCATGGAATGTCTGTGGAAGATAGATCGTCAATAGATCTGCCCAATGGGTGCTCTGATGAAAAACAGATTCCCTTTAAAGCAATGCCCCTTGACAGTGATATGTCTTCTTTCCATTCTATCAACGTTTTCAATGCACAGTTGCAGGGCAAAGAGTCTGATGTGAAAACGCTGTGGGATGTTCAAAAGAAAAATCAGTAAAATACTCAGCGGCCGTCACTTGGAACAACATTTCTAACACCTTAAAGGAGCTACGTCACGGTTTGTGCAACTTGAAAAAAATCGGGCCAATTTTTTCAAGTTGGTCATTCACAATCCGTCTTAATCTTCTCCATCCTCAACCATCCTTGTTCCTGTTTGGTTTATTATCACCTCTTTGGTGTTTTTCTACCTTAGTAAACTGTTATTTTGAGGCTTTCTTCAATTTGAAGGTTTAATGTCTAGCTGTATCATAACTTTTTTTAACACGTTTTATCTATACACTGTAGAACTTGTTTTGCGTTTCATGTCGTTTATATTATGTTTAAAGAGTTTTTATACAGAGAGGTTATTCAGCGGAAAGTTAGATGGAGAAAAATAGAAATTGACGACGAGTAAAAATGCCCAGGCGTATGAATGAAGTGTCGCGAACATTTTCTGGCGCGAAAATTAAGTGCTGTTACATGTATATATCAGCTACAGCCGGTCGAATCCCTATTAAGCGGCCAACCCCGATTAAGCTGCCAGCTATCAAAGTCCCAATATCAGTACTGTAAATAAAACCCCTATTAATTTAAGCGGCCAACCCCTATTTTAAAGCAGCCACTTGCCATTTCCCCGAGGGTAGCCGCTTACCTTATTATAGGAAATTAACGTTCCGTGAAATTAACGCGAATAGCAAAAATTCGCGTTAATTTAAGTCGCGTTAATTTTTGTGAGCGTTAATTTCCGCGACATTAATAAAGTGGAGCGTTAATTTCGCGACCTTAATTTCAATTTTTATAGCCTGAATTCTTCCGTAAGCGACAGAGGAAATGGCTGAAATTAACTGTATGCCTTTTAGCTAGAAACCACCTCACTTCCTTGTTATGGTTAAAAATAGGGATGACATATGTTTGTAAACGTTGCCTGTCAACCGCTCTTCGAATTTCTTTACGCATTACGATTTGAAACTACTGGAAATATTGTTTGATTGCTTTTTAGGCTTTTACAATGTAAAAGATTGAAATACAGTGTGCAGTAAAGAGAAAGCTACTGTTTCCTTAGCGTCAAATATGTATGTACAGGATCCAGAATTTGGGGTTATCCTCTAGTCCTATTAGGATTAACGTTCAATACAGTTTTCGGTGAAGTATCATAAACTGGATCCTGTACATACATATTTGACGCTAAGGAAACAGTAGCTTTCTCTTTACTGCACACTGTATTTCAATCTTTTACATTGTAAAAGCCTAAAAAAGCCATCAAACAATATTTCCAGTTCAACCTCGCTTTCAGAAGAGCAGTTCTCGACTTCTGAGTTCTTGTATTTCGCCCAAAATATATTTGTTTCTTTGTGTTAATCGCGTTAATTTCCTTCATTTTGAAATTTTACTTCCTCTTTCGCGTTAATTTCCTTTATTTGTAAATAATTTTCCCTCCAATTCGCGTTAATTTTTAAGTCGCGTTAATTTCAACACGAGCGTTAATTTCCTATAATAAGCAGATCATCCTCTCTTGTAATAAGGTAATCGGGGTTCGACTGTATAACTACTGTAATTCTTAATTATAAATAACGCTTAATAGTACTCTTGTATGCACCTAATTTTTTTCAGCCGCAAAATTCTTGCCCAAATATAAGCCCAAACTATGCCCACCAAAACGTGTTCTGCAAGGGCCGTCAAGTTCCATCCGTCTCAGTGTGTCACGTGACAGGAAGCCTGCGTAGCAAGCGTTCCTGTACGAACGAAGAGCTTTTTCCGCGATCGAATTTTGGCCGCGCGAAAATTGGGGCGAGAGCAAAAAATACGGAGGGGGTGGGTGCTCCTCTCCCCACCCCCTCCCCCCTCCGACCTTTTTGCTCTCGCCTCAATTTTCGCGCGGCCAGAATGCAGAAAAAAAAACACTTCGATCGCGGAAAAAAGCTCTTCGCGATGTTTCTCGTTACGTCACCTATTGTTATTAATGAACTATTGGCTGTTGAAACAAATAGTTCTTTTGTTTAATGGTTGGCAAATTTGAATAACAAAACAAATGTTGATAAACAGTGAACACTCCTGTAGGGACGCTTGCTTCGCAGGCTTACGTGACAGGTCACTCTTTTGTTCTTGGGGGTTCTTGACATTTTAGACGTCACGGTTTATATTGATTATTTTGTTTATGAAATTCCATGCATCATTACTTGCGCCAGTGACGAAGAAATTATAATTCAACAACGGAAACGAATTGTTTTCTAAATTTATGCGCATGATAAATGTCAATACTGACTCAGCACTTTGAATAATGACTTGTACGTAAACGTGGTCGAAGACGTCACAATTGAGTGAATTAAAGATGTTTCCACAACAAAAGGGATAATGATTGTTTGTGTACATGTACATGTAAAAGCATGGTTGCACGCAAGCAAAAAATATTGATTTAACATGTAAACTGAGGCTCGATTACCAGCCGCTGTTCGGGAAAATGTAAACGAAGACCGGACTCGAGAGAGCGGCGGAAATCGAGCCTAATGTAAACTTTGATGCGACAAAACATAATTCTATAAATTTAAAAAACTGCTGATTGATTACGAAATGTTTGTTTGAAAATACTTCAACTTTTTGTTCTCGACGTCAATAAAATTTAGCGGAACAGCTATATCACTCCAGTTTGCATTTCTCAAAGTATTAAACTAATTATTTGTTACCCTGGGTGCCAGAGGTTTTCTTCTTCGCTTTTTTTCGCTCGCTACATGTCCCGGGGTATCCAATCGATGAAATCGATGATCGATGACAATCGATATCAATCGATACCAATCGATATAAATTAATCGATTGATATTGATAATCGATGACCAATCGATGATGAAGATTTGTGTGGTTATCGATTGGTATCGATTTCCAATAACAATCGATAATATCGATTGGTATCGATTGGTTGCAAATTTTGTCACGTTTCACAGCACATCTAATGATCTTTGCACGCGTTAATTGTTAGCCCATTTTATTGTAATGCTTTGAACGTTAACAGGAGAACAAGACTTATTTCCTTCTCTCTCTACTTTCTCTTACGATTTAACAATTGGACGGCAAGCTCGAGGTTTCTATCAGCTGATAGTTAGTCAGAGAGGATCCACAAGCTCGGACTGCGGTGGGTGGCCGAGATGTCCACGATGGTTAACAACTTTAAACGCATTTCTGCGTTCTCCCCTCTTCCGTACTAGCAGTAAAGAGCTCGCCGACGTTTACCTCAAAACGATACACCTTATTATAGATAGTTAAACTTCTTCCCGGGCTTCTTGCGTCGACATAATGACACGGGAATGACAGTGACGGCCAAGTGGTAATTTAAGTGCACGTGCAGCAGGGTATATTCTTTGCGTTGATAAGACTGGGCCCAACTTGTTTTGCCAACCTCGTCCCCAGGGCCTTCTCAAACTGATCGGACAAACCTCGTTCGAGCTTGCTGATCAGAGTGTTTTGCCAATCGATAGCAATCGATGAGCAGTTTTTGTGTGGTTATCGATTGATCATCGATTGACCGATACCAATAGATACCAATTAACTAATTTTATCGATTGATATCGATTGATCGATTGGTTTTCCGATCATCGATTTCCATCGATTGGATACCCCGGGTACATGTACGTTGTGGCTCGTTGTCGCGCTTCGCGGCTTACAGGTCGCGCAAAGGAAAAAGGAAAAAAAATCCCTCTGGCACCCAGGGTAATTATTTGCCGCCTCAAGTAGTAGTCCCTATTTCCCGTTTAAATAATCCGTCGAGAGAGAAGTGAAAAACATTAAAGGGAGAGAGAAAAAAACATGGCCGCCAGATTTCGCGTGTTCGCTTCAAGAGAAAGTGGGAAGTCTGCAGTAACTTTGAAGAACAAAATGCTAATGTTAAATGTTAAAACAGCCGATTACCAAAAGAAACAAACTTATAAGAAGCGCAACGGCGGATTAAATAT
>MU827074.1:0-14572 GCA_029204205.1 Desmophyllum pertusum | reverse complement strand
TTGCATTTTGGCTGATGACTCCTATGGGTTTGCAAAAAACATTGAAACACAAAAAAACAGCACTGCTGACAGTATTAAGGCATTACCAACACATTGTACTTTATTCTATCAGTTATCAATAATTGTGGTTGAAAGCCGTCATATACAATTTTTTTCCCGACCGTCGAAAGCGGAAGGAATGCTACTTAAGCCTTCCTTCGTAAATATCAGAGAACAATAACAAACACCTTAGTATGGATAAGATTGATTGGCGCATAATGTATGTTGCATGTTCTTGTTTGCTCAATTAACATTAATTAATTAAAGCATATATTTCCGTGAAAAATAAAAGCATTGGCTCAAAAGAGCCTTTGATATATTTCACTTTGAAAACCTAATTAAAATTCCAGTTTGAAGGTGGACAAATGAAAGAAACTTGAAAGACAGACAAACATCTGAATCTTAATTATTTCATTAAGTTACGTCCGTGTGACTACAACCATACGACCATACCAAGGGGAGATTTCACGGGTTTTCGTTCAATCAAGTTAAGTCATTTCGGGCGGGTTAGTACTATTTGCATGTCCCCTTTCGATTTACACAGCCACTTAAACAAAGAGAACTACATGATTTGCTCAACAACTTCCTCCTTCTTCGAATTATTGCGCTAGAACTCCAACTTTGGAGAAGTGTGTCTATCGCAGAAATTAACCTCTTGTTTATCGGCTTTGTTTCAACACGTGTAATTAGTGTAGATACACACTGGCGCTAAGAGCCCCTATTATTAGAAGAATGCATAATACCGCCACCTGTTAGTGCAAAGTTATAACGTATAAGTAAACCACCATTAGCCTTAAAGCCGCCAACATCTACATCTAAACAAGGAAGTCTAGTATTATATTTGAAATGAGGCGACACAAACATTCGTCTCAATTCATCCTCGTTATTTTCTGGCTTATCAAGTACATAGTCAAAGCCGTCAATAACTACAACTAAACAAAGAGGTCTAGTTTTATAAAAGATGAGTCGAAACAAACATTCATCGCAATTCTACCTCGTTATTTTCTGGCTTTTGTTTCTACGCTGCTGTACAAGCATCATATAGGGAAGGAGATGTCATGTTGGGCGGCCTTTTTTCTGTTCATTTGCAAGGAAATTCTGAGGAACAATGCGGTGAACTTGACACGTTGGGCTTGGCTCGCGTATTGGCAATGATCTTTGCCATAGAAAATATAAACAATGACTCCAAACTTCTTTCAAACGTAACTCTCGGCTACGATATACGAGATTATTGTGAAACTATCCCAAAAGCTACCCGAATAACTTGGGACCTTTTCAAAGACAAATGCTTCATGAACATAACGCAGATTAAAAAAAGAAGAAAATCAATAATGGCTCTCATAGGCCCAGAGGAATCTAGCACCGCTGTTGTTATTGTGGGATGTCTGCACATGTTGAATGTCTTAGGCATGAGCACGTCTGCAACGAGTCCTGAACTTAGTTCAGATACGTATAGTCATATGTATCGAACAGTGCCTTCAGATACATTTCGAGCCAAAAGCCATCGCTGACATCGTAGAGCACTTCAAGTGGAGTTATATTGCCGCCGTGGGACAAGATGATTCGTATGGAAGGAATGGACTGTGGTCACTAGTTAACGACGCTGACAACTAGAAACCATTCTTTCTGTGTTGCAATGACAGAATTTATACCCCATGATAGTCGGTTTACGACCATTAGGAATATTGTTACAACGCTACGTCGACTGGACAATATCAGAGTTGTCATCCTGTGGTTATTTGGAAGCTATCCAAGGCACTTTTTCAATGAAGTCAACAGTCAAAACCTCACTGGAGAGTGTGGATCCTAAGCGATGAATTCACTTCATATTCAGATTCAGATTATCCCGCCCTTGATGGATTCCATAATAGTCCAGCCTCGTAGTTTTCCCGACGTCGGATTTCAAAAGGCTTTAACTATCAAGGCAATTCATGAGTACTTTCCGGAATGGTGGAGAGAGATAACAACGCTGATGAGTAACTGCTCCGAAAGTATGGAGGACACGAGTAACAAAGGAGTCTGTTTCCAGAATTTTATTAATCGCGTGCAAAATTCTTACGCTACGTATATAATTGACGCTGTATATTCGGTGGCACATGCTTTGGATATCTTAGTTCAGGAATCAAGCTCCAACGTGAACAGATAACGATCACCATCGAAAACTTAATATGGATATTAATGTCATGAAAAGGCTCCTTTCCAAAGTTAAATTTTGTTGGACTAACGGGAAAACATAAGTTTTAACGAACTTGGCGACAGGGTATCGGCCTTCTATGATATTCGTCAATTTACAAGTGCAAGAAGCCCCCAATGCGAAGCAATTAATCAAAACACGTTCTAGTAGGAAAATGGGAAGAGAATGAGCAACGGAACAAACGGTTACAGTTATTTGAAAAAATTCGCTGGAACTCTCCAGCAGGCAGTCCTCCGAAAATCTGAATGTTTGGAACGATGCTCTCCTGCGAACAAGAAAAACAATTACTTTCGCCTTGTTGTTGGCAGTGTGTCTCGTGTCCTCGTGGTACAATCAATCCGATTCCAAGGTTCGGCAAGCTGCATTGAATGTCCCAGAAAGAAGCAATCGAATGAGGCCAGAACAAAGTGCGTGGATTTACCTTTGGCAAAATTTGAAATATTCCAGTGCAGGGAGGAATAGTTATCCTTGTATTTTGTGCTTTTGGCGTCATTGCTACACTTTTTACATTCGCTGTTATCTGTCGATTCTGGAATACTCCCATTATCAAGGCATTCCAGCAGGGAATTTAGCCTCGTCCTCCTGTCAAGCATTATCTTGCTCTTAGCTCTTGTGGTTATCAATCTCTTTGAACCTACAGATACAATTTGCAAGATCATGTATCCATGCCGTTACATAACCTACAGTTTGTGTCTGTCATTGTCTGTTGGTCAAAATATTGCGCATTTCAAGCGTCTTCCAAGTTCCAATAGCGCACTGCTGTATGATGAGCTCAGTTAACAAGATAATTCAGGCAGTGATCGTAATAATTATGCACTTTCTGATGCTACTTGTCTTGCTGCCGTGGATATTTCTGGATCCACCTATCAATAAGGAACACATCCTAACTGATAATTATATTTTTATTGAGTGCAATGCGTACAGCACGGTAATTGGAAAATACTTGTTCCTGGCAACGTGCTCTTACATTCTCCTTCAAACCTGTTTTTGTGCATTTTTGTTCTTTTAAGATTAGAAACATCCCAGAAAACTTTAGTGAGGCCAAACGAATAGCATTTTCGATGTACATATTTTTGTTTTCCAGTGCTAGCTTATCACCCGGTAGAGTTTTCAATGGACGGTTGGTATGTGACTGTTGTGGACTGTGTTACAACATTGTTGACTGCTTATGGCTTCCTCTGTTGCATATTCTTCCCAAAAATATATATCGTTTTCTTTAGGCCAGAGCTGAACAATTTAAGCAACATCCGTCGTGAAGTAACTCAATTCTCGTTTGAAACAAGTTGTGTGCGTGTGAATCCAGTATTTGACAGTAATATCCAGCATGGCGAAACCTAAACAAAGTTAATTTTACCTAGGCGAACACTTTAAGACTATAGAATGATATCAGCATTTTTGGTC
The DNA here is from genome assembly GCA_029204205.1 of Desmophyllum pertusum. Classification (NCBI taxonomy): domain Eukaryota; kingdom Metazoa; phylum Cnidaria; class Anthozoa; order Scleractinia; family Caryophylliidae; genus Desmophyllum; species Desmophyllum pertusum. The sequence goes on along the minus strand of MU827074.1, from coordinate 10,938 downwards.
TTGTTAGTTACAATTTTGGGAGACGTAGTAGCCTAATCAGGTTAGCGCTTTGGACTCCGTATCGAGCAGCTGGCCAGGGTCACTGCGTTGTGTTCTTGGGTAAGATACTTTACTCTCATAGTGCTTCTATGAGCCCAGGAATATAAATAGGTACCGGCGACAAAATGCCGAGTAACCTGCGATGGACTAGCATCCCATCAAGGGGGAGTAGTAATACTCCTTAAGTCGGCTTCATGCTAAGGAAATCGCAGAATAAGCTCCGGCAGAGTGGGTCAGTTGGGCCCGAGTGCGGCTTTACTCTCTCTTTAGTTACAATTTTAGCCAGTACAATTTTATAAAACAACTCTTAATTAAAGGTAAATCAACATTTACTAATGGTCTGGAGTACTTTTTACAGGCCTCGAAAGTTTAATCAGTTACTTATATATTTTGTAATAATTTAAAATACGAATGAATTTGTTCTATGTCTGGCTTCATTGTTCTACGTCGCACGCTTTATTGTGTTTAGCGTGTCCTAAAAAAAAAAGAAATGGCTAATGATGGAAGCTTCTGAAGCGTGCAAAAGCGTGCTAAAAGGTCACAATTACTCTGACTTATTAAACAAAAAGAAGAGCTTCAATATAGAAAAATATGTGATTAAAGGTGTTCCTCAAAAGGAAAACCGGTACCTTTTCAAACGCGGTGGGCACAGAGTGACCCTAAAACGCCGACCTTCATTCAATTCTTCAGGTTTTGATGCAGGCTACCTGAAATTTTACAATAATATAGAACTCGACATTCTAACAAATCGTACGTTTTTTGTTTTTCAAATTTCGAAATTTTTTGGCGGGAAAAATGACGTCGCAATGTTGGTGCAATTTTTTTTTTTATATTATGGAACATTTGATGACAGTTTCTGAAAAACATGCCACAAGAATGCTGAAACTGAAAAAATATCTGAAATATGTTGATCCAATCAAAAGTTATGGTGTATTGAAGTTTGCCATTTTCCGCCATTTTGTTACTAAAAATAGCTCAAAATGGCGGGAAAATGCAAAACTTCAATACACCATAACTTTTGATTGGATCAACATACTTCAGATATTTTTTCAGTTTCAGCATTCTTGTGGCATGTTCTTTCAGCAACTGTCATCAAATGTTCCATAATATTATAAAAAAAAATTGGCCGCCAACATTGCGACGTCATTTTCCCGCCAAAAAATTTCGAAATTTGAAAAACAAAAAACATACGATTTGTTAGAATGTCGAGTTCTATATTATTGTAAAATTTCAGGTAGCCTGCATCAAAACCTGAAGAATTGAATGAAGGTCGGCGTTTTAGGGTCACTCTGTGCCCACCGTGAAAGGAAAAGGTTTTTAATGTTTCATATTTAATGTACAGTACTGTAATAATGTTTAGTACCATTTTACTTATTTATCATTTCACGTTCACGTTTTAACGAGCTTCTTTTAGCTCCTCAGTGATACGTGGCTAAATAAAGTATCTTATCGTATCTGAAATGGAAGTTACCCTTATAACAGAGTCCTTTTATAACTGTACTATTTAGAGCTTTTTTTAATACTATGTATCAAAAGTCATTGTTTTGCGGCAATGTTTTTGTTAGTTCACGAGATAAAATATCGAATAAACGTTAAAAAAAACTATTCAACTTTCACTTGCTTTGAAAATGCACATCCTTCTCTGGGATGATAAAGCGAATCGTTTAATCGAAAAGTACATAAAATGCTGCTTTGGGTGAACTTTGTTTACTGGGCACTAAATAATATGTTGGGGGCATTGTGGAGATAAATAGACATCCAATTACAACCAAAAGTATTCATAATAAGACTTAGCCCAGTAAATGTAAGGGCGCTGACAATGTCCCAAGCGATCAAAAACGCGATACAACACAATCAAGAAACAGAGTGTGGATAGGATATCGGGAGAATAATGGATGATAACAAAACGTGTCTTGACTTGAAGGCGAGCTCCAAAGAATGAGCACGAGATCCGCCTGACGCAATAAGTCACGTGATAAAAAGATAAAACAAAAATTAAAATTAAAAAAAAGATAAAAAAATAAAAAATAAAAACAACTAGGAGATAGGGCAACCAAAAGTCTCCTTCCCAATACCCATAACCCAAAGAACAAGTTCTCCCCAAGCCCTAGTCAAAGAAATGACATAAACCCTATTTGTAAGCTAATATAATACAGTAAACACCCGCTTATAAGAACCTACATTTTTACAAGTCAGCCTGAATAGGTTCTTATATATCGGGTGTTTAGTGGGAAATCAGGCTGTTTAGGTTCTTAATTAGGTTCTTATTAATTCAGGGGTTTCAACTGTTTGCTACTGTTCAGAATACATGTAGTTCTTTAATCCTGGGAGCTGGATTTTTAGTTAATAGGTAGGCAACCCAATAGATCAAATAAGTATTGTACAGTTGTAGTAAAGTACATTTTACTCATACAATGCCTGCTTTTTGAATTAACTTAATTGGACTGATCTTTCAAATAAGAACCTATTTCAAATGTCAGGCTGAATGGGTTCTTATATAATGGGGGTCTAATTTCCAAATTTCAGCCTGTAGGTGCTTAATCCACTAGGTTCTTATAAGCGGGTGTTTACTGTATTTGATTTTGTTTTAGGTCTCAAAAGGAGTAGGTGTTAATTGGTCCGAACTGAGTACTCCCACATAAAACGTACAGGTTGTTGCATTTTTTTAAAATAAATATTCAATATGGAATTTTTCAAGAATATGAAAAATATTAATTGACGGCGCGAGAGTGGGCGTGTAAATTATTGACCTGCTGAAACTGGCAACGACTTCTTCTGTTGGTTCCTATATACAGCATTTAAAATAGTAATCTCCATATAAAGTAGCAGTGAAATAACTGTTATCGGTTTTCAAAAGGGTTTAAGCATCGTAATACATATGACTGATAATCAAATAGATATATACTTAAGGAATACAACCTCCGTTCCTATGGCTTTATACTCTGATAAAGATCATAGCCACGTCCTTTCGCTCCCTCGATGGCTGCGGCTCGGGTTCTCTCGGGAGCGAAATGACGTGGCTATGATCTTTTATCATAGTATAAAGACATAGGAACGGAGGTTTTATTCCTTTTATGAAATTGCTACAGGATAAAATTGCATAATATAGTCTCTTGAAAAAGTGTCTTGCGTTTTATTAGTTTCGTCTGTGTTCTTAAGCGCCTCCCTTATGGGAATAGCAAAGCTGAATGTTAGAAGAACAAGGCTGATGACGCCAAAACGCACAAATGCAGTAGTGTACATCGTTCGGTATAGCTTCGTTCTTTCTCGGATCGATCACTGCATCCAAAAGATTTATAATATCAAATATATCGACGATTACAGGCCAGTTTAATTTAATGTGCAGTTTAGGTTCAAACTCGTCGGCATCTAACATCATATACACAAGTACTGCAGCAGATAAAGGGTATTTCACAAAACCCGTGGTCAAGCCCAAAACGCGAGAAGTCATATAAATACCATCCTGAAAAATCGTAAGCAATCTGCCATTTTGTTGCCATTTCGATCGGGCTACTACCCCCGACCCACCCGACCCCCAACAACTACCAAAAATTGCGCCGGCAATGTTGTTTAGTGTTGTGATTTCCCAGGCGTTATGCGCTGGTCAGCGGAATTACCAAGAAAAAGTTTACACCGAACTAACACATTTTCCCCAACTACAACGTAACCTCATCCTGAGCTAAAGTTCATGCTGAGCTAAAAACCGCCAGCATTTTTTCTGTGCTTGAAAAAATGTATTTCTAAGTTTAAAAGTTAGAAGAGAAAGAAACACAAAAGATGAAGGAGAATTACACCGCGCCAGATAATTTAAACGAAAAAGAAAAAGAAAAACTTTCAACAAGCACATGTTTATTTTATAATTTCTTTTTTCATAACTGGTTTTCACCATGCTAAAAATTAAACATTTACTGCTGTCTTGCATGTGTTTGTATCGACACAAAATTTACTTAAATTCACATAATATTGTTTATTCTATACAGACTGTAAAGGTTTTCACCTCAGATTTACTGCATACATACGATTCAACATCTATAAGTTTCATAAGTTTGGAACATTAGGTAAAACAAACCAGTTGTTTTTGCCTGATGTCAATCGAGTCACTTGGCTTTGACAAAACAGTGCAGTCAACCCTCGTTATAGCGAAAAAAATAATCGTTGCTATAGGCATTGCTATGTAAAAAAGAAATGCCCAACACTGCACAGATTCCTTTAATTTTACAGAAACCAAAGACAAAATACATATACCTTATTCGATGGTTTAACATATAATACGCGCGGATATTTTGCGATTTTTCATCCGCCATCTTGGATTTCGCTATTCCCTCTAAACGTCAGAGAAAAAAACAAAACATCGATACAAAATTATTCCAAAACAACAATAGGATACATTAATACTGCAATGATGCTAAGAAATGTTATCGTTAGAATGAAGAATCACACCTGAAAATTCGAAATTTGGGTAAACCAACATGTAATTACGTGGTTGTTATGGCAACGTCAAAAACTGCGGATAAGAAGTTGTCACATAAAAAATGTCCATGAGGGATGAAAAAACCGCTACTGAAAGTTTGAGCATCCCAGAGCTGAGTAAAGGAAATTTATTTGACAAAAAATAAATGATTTTATGTAGCTTGTTACACAGTCATCTCCCAGCTTCCGGTTAAGGGACTTCCTGTCATCCGGGATATTGCATAATGGATTCTTAAGCGAGTTGAGCCTGGTTACAAATCCTCTTTCGCTGATATTCTCAACGAGTGAAGGCAATTTCCCCCTCCCTCCACACCCCCTTTTTCTATCATCGTCATGTCAGGGCGGCGGTTTCTCCCTCACCTTTGCTGGGATAATACTTTGTATGTTGTGATAATTTGAGCTTTCTATGCTCCTTAGCAAAATAAACGGCCACACCTGTGGCCAAAAGATTCCCACATCGGGATGTTGTATTATGCCCAGCAAACAGAGCTCAGCCAGAGCAACACACCTATATTTTATAAATGCATTGGAAAGAAGGAACAAGATACATAAATCCTCTTACAAAATTTGTAAACCTCTCTCACACACACACACAAACTTTCAACCAAGCACCATTTATTCATAACTGATAGAAACTGATTACAAAGTGTTAGGGACTACAATAATGCTGTCATGAGTTCCGGTTTTTGGTGTTTTAAAACTATTTTTAAAACTGACAGCAGTTATTAGTAAAAAAAAACCCAGCAATTTGCATAAAATGGGGATGTCACCTGGTGCCCATGCGCGGTAGGGTCCTCTAAAAAGCTAATTTGCATACGACCTTTTTCGCAGTTTATATCGGTAATCTGGATGTGAAGTATTTCTTGTTGAGTAAATAAAGGCGAGTCGTAGGCTTCTGTAAATTAGTGTCAAACGTAGGCTGCAATATTTATAACTGAAACGAGGTTTATTGATAACATAAGACGATAATTTCACGGAAACAACTCTTGCGTGACTTTCCGGCAAAAACATTCAACTCAAATTCAACCGCTAAATTCACACTTCCCCTTGCTTTTTTTACTTTGATATTGAGAAATAAAATTTCTGTCATTTATTTTCCATAGCAGTTTATTCATGGTCTGAATCCTGTTAACATAAGTTTGACAAAAATACATTGAAGAATGTACGCCTTCGCTGGCAGCCAAAATGTCAAAACAAAATTATGCTAATGGCGTTTACATTTTATTCGCTTAGAAAAACTATGATTCAAAACATAAAAGCTGCTTTAGAAATGAAAAGTTGTATTAGAGGCGACTATTTTATGCAAACAGATGGAAATTTCATAATTTGAAAAGTAAAATAACGTTCAATAAAAAAGTACCGTGCCCAGCGTGACAAGCGCCGGTACGGCCAGTATTGTAGTGAGCTTCCCTGCGAAAAAAATAGAATGTGAAGCGAATTCGAATCCGCTGTGGTTTTTGCAAAGGACCAACACATCATTGTAATATCCATTCATTATCAAACAAATAATATTCTTCACCATTTTGCTCTCAGAATTCTAGGAAAGGCTCAATAAGTCCGCTACTGCCGTGGCAAAATTCATTCAGTAAAAACTGAAGCGGCCCGCCATTGAAGCTGTTTTTTTCTTCTAAAGACTAGATTTATTTATTTCTCGCCTCCAGCGAAGGATATGGGCAGCGAACGTTGAATGTGATAAAGAAACTAGCGCTTAATGTTTGCTCCAAACCGCGATGAATATAAAGCCATAAAACTTCTAGCCTGTTCCTTCGATGGTACTAGTTCTTGGTTAAACCGTGAAAATGGCTATTGAAGCTGAAAAACTCGTATGCAAATTAGCTTTTAGTGGACCCTACCGCGCATGGGCACCAGGTGACACAGTCCCTTTAAGAGATAATAATAAGATAATAATATATACATTTTAAATTTAATCAGTTTATTGCTGTATTGTCCGTAACAAAACGGCACTTTTGGAATCTCTTCTGGTTATTTGAAAAGTTATGTGACATTTGCGTTTTAAAACATTTAAAATGCTGTATATAGGTACCAACAAAGGAAATCCTCGCCACTTTGTCTGTAGACGGTAATTTACACGCCGCCGACATCAATTAATATTTGTATAAATTCCCTTATTGAAACATTTATTTAAACAAAAATGCAGGAATAATAAGAATAATGACAAATGTCCGTCAAAAGGGCTAAAATTAACTCATGATCAAATTACTTACAACGGAAGTTTTAAAGTGAAAATTATACTTTGCATATCATAAAAGAGCATCAAAATAATAAACAAGTAGAAATATTATAAGAGCGAATAACAAACGGAAGCTGAAATAAAATTTTATTTTATTATTTAACAGATTGCTTACTGAAGTTATTTACATGTGAGACAGTCCTATTATAGTGTTATACAAGTAGACTCGGAACAAGTTTAAATGCAATGTTACGGCCTGCATGCTACCGCATCGTTTCCTTGTATATATACGTATTTCTACCTCGTTTTTTTTACATTTATGAATATGGTTTTAATCATGTGAAAAATACCGATAAACTGATAACATATATTTACATTTGTATAGGAGAAATCGCCGGATTTATATCTTACCATCAAACTGGAAATAAATGAGAAACTTCGCTTGTCGCTGCCATTTGAAATGCAATCTCAACCTCTTCGCATCTATTTTTTTAAATGATCGTTCGTACACACCCATCAAGACATTTTTTTTTCATGAAAGTTATCAGTAATGATTAGTATTTATCACCAGCGGCCAAAATTTCTAAAAACGTAACACCCATAAATCGACAAAAAAATCCAACTTATCACTTTTGTTGAAAAATCCTGACACACTGACTTATTCATCATTTTACGCGTTACCATTTACAATACCTTTCAAAACTATCTCAATACCTTAATTATTATATACATGTATGTGTGGAGCAGGCTTTCTTCACTTCTATGAACTTATATACCAGTAAATAACTGAATTTAGATATTAGCTAGATAAAAACCAAATGTCACGCCGTATAAAGGTTACTATGTGAAAGCCACAGCGCGCTAGACGGTGCCAATATAATTAAACTGTTGTTTTTATTTCTGCATCGTCCTATATTCAGTCTGAACCCTACCAATAGGGAATCTGTTTGTAATCATCGCCGCCAAAGTTAACAAAGGTTTTTCACCGAATACGCTCTAGACTTCATAATCTAGGCTGATTTACAGCACATTAGTTGTTTGATCGTGTCCTTCACAGCTTGTCTCACTGTTCTCATCTTCCAGCAGTAAAGAATCGGGTTTAGAGGACGAATTTAGGTAGGTAAGAATTGCTGTAAAGGAGAAAGCAAATTCAAGCGCATTTGCAGACAATTGAATTCGACCATATGTCATTATCATAACCACAATGATAAATGGAACATAACAGACAACTAGTGCCAGCTGCACCCAAAATACGCTGGAAACTGACTTCTTGTATCGTGCTATAGTCAGGTCAATTCCTCCTCCGGATGACGATCCGCTTGATGGACCCTGGGAAGAATGGTCGTTTACTTGAGCTTGTTGCTGTTGAAGTTTTAGATAGATCTTGGCGTAACAGGAGATTGAGATTACCAAAGAGAGTATTGCAAATGCAACGAATACAGTAAAGGCAATACTGCTATTCCAAAGGTACATGGATCCTAAGGAAACGCCAATTAACCAAACGCAAATTACAAACTACACGAACGTTTCTTAATGTAACAACGAGTATGTACCTCAGCCCAAACAACAGGGCGAGAAGTCTGTCCACGCTTATTGCGGTGGATGTGAAAACCGACACTCCACACAAAATAAAGCTCGAAGTACGATTTACGTGGCCAATGTAGAGTAAAATATTTGCGTGCATCCCAGTTATTATGTCAGACATGAGAGCGACAGGCATAGAATGGTTGGGAAATAAGGCCAACACAAAATATCAGTGGCTGCCAGGCATCGAAACAAAAGTTTCGTTGGCGGGTGAAGAGTAGACTCTTTTTGAAGAGCAAACAAGTATCAGAGCATTACCCAGAGTTGCGGTGATGGATAGAAAAATGTTGAAGGACAAAAAAATGCGACTATGCCTGTTGGATATGCGTGTTCTTCGCCTCCAAAAGAGAACGCCATTTGTCTTGGTGATACCGGAACACAAACCCTTGTTGTACGTGGTCAGAGAGCGCTTTTGCTTATGAGCAAAACTTGATATCAACATTCTCATATGTAATAGGATGATTCGAGAATATTGGAGTCTCAAATATTGATATAAATAACAGTTTTAATTGATGGATTGACAGTTTTATCCGTCAATTATGCCTAGCAGTGCCATCAAACTGTCGAAATCTACCAAAATTGGGAAGTAAATCATGAATCCATTTCCATTTGCAACTGCACTGTGTTTACCCTGAAATTTAAATATTTGAATAAACTTTAATCATCATCATCACAAAAAAAAAGCAGGAACATTTTTGTAAATGCTTTTTCATTTCTGAATTTGAAAGTTAGGAAACAAAGAAACGTTAAAACATTTCGAATGACTGAGCAGAAAAAGCACCGCGCCGGTTAATGAATAAGAAAAAAATATATTAACAAGCACCTGTTTATTGTATCATTTATTTTTTCATAACTGTTTCTCATCATTCCAAATACTAAATATTTACTGTTGTGTTCTGTTTGATTCGACACAAATTTTAATTAATTTTACAAGATATCGCTTTCTCTGACATATCACTGTAAAGGTTTTTACCTCAGTTATGGAGGGCGATCTAATTAATGATTCCACCATCGCAGAGAGTTTCAAGCATCACGTTTAAAAAACCAGGTTGTTCTTACCTGATTGCAATCGAATCACTTTTTTTAGATTGAATTTTACTTCCCTTTTAGAACCTACTACATGTATTGGCTAACTTACTAAACCGTTGTCTTTCATCAACACAAAAAATCCATAAATTTCAGTTTAGCAATTATTTATTAATAGTTGCTTCAACAGACTCCCCTGGAAATTTATGTTTTATCATATCTCATTGATCCTGTCTATTAATTTTATATTCAACATCTTAACAGGCAAGGCAGGCACTTTCGTGTATGTAGTTATAATTTTCTTTTGGTTAATTGATGTTTCCTTTATATCGATGTACCATTGGAATAGCCGTATTGCCTATACTGCGATTCGTTGAATTTACAATATCCTCTTTGGTAACATTCATATCTTCTTATTGCGGAGATCTATCTATTGACGTCCACAGCATCAAAGCTCAACTATAATACCGAAGTTTCACCAAGGGACTACCCAAAACGGAAGAGGAATTTTCCGACTGAATATTTAATAACTTATCACGCGCGCAGTTTTTTTAGCAACGAATAACTAAAGGAAGTCAGTTTCCAGTGTAATTTATTGGGTGTAGTTTGGCATTAGATTGCTTGCTACGTTTCCATTTCTTAATGTGGTTATGACAATGTCACATAGAAGAATGTTTAATTTTGGAAATTAGGTTTGAAGTAACTGTTGCTTTCTCCTTTACAGCCAACCCTTACTGACCTAAAATTCGTCTACGAAACTAGATCGTTTACTGTTGAAAGGATTGGAAGAGTAAAATAGGCCGATAAGGACACAATTTAGGGCAGTTGTTTTTTTTGATTTTTTTTTTTGTTTTTTATTTTTTGTTTTAAAATGGCTTAAAATATCTTGACATAGCTCCTTTAAACCTTGGATGCTTCTGTTGGGCCTGGAAGTCCGAGGGAGGAAAGATAACTGATTAACTTTCGATTCCATGCAACTTTACATCCGCTGAAGGCGTTTTTTTTTTTTTTTGTTTTTTTTTTTTGTTTTTTTGTCCCGTCTGAAATAATTCATTGTATACAGGCGATTGAATGCGATAACAACTATCGCTCAGCTTATTTAAGCCCGGTTTGGAGTTCAGATATAAACAGCAACAGAAACTGCTAGTAATGACGCTGGGTGTTTCCAAAGATTATGTTCGCGCAATATTTGGGCAGTTTCCAATCTCTGTAAAAAACTAAAAAGAAAAGCCCTTTCGGGAAAAACATTAGTAACAGGTGCTACTTAATGGTAATCTAAGTTATGTTACGTACCGGGGAAAAAATGTTCGTGGGCTTATGTATTTCGGTTCGAGGGCATGTGTCAGCCGTTGAAATATTCTCTTCAAGCTCAAGGATGACTAGCTTTTCGAATAACTTTTCAAATAATCACAAACAATTCCAAAAGAACCCTGTTTACAAACCGTTACAGATCAATGCAGCATTTAAAACGGCATCAACTTAAATATCTCTTAAAACGAACAGGTTCAATTAGGACGGAAGCTTTTCGTCTTTCAATTGATGCAAAAAACTAGATTGCATTTTGGGCTGAAGACTCCTACGGCGTTTTCAAAAAAAATTGAAACACAAAAAACAATACTGCTGACATA
>MU827073.1:7500-14683 GCA_029204205.1 Desmophyllum pertusum | reverse complement strand
GTTAACCCTTTCACTCCCAGAAGTCAAACCTTGAGTCTATAATTTTGGTTTTATCTTTTGAGTCTGTGGATGAAACGCCTTAGTGTGTGACCATTTCAAATGACAGCTATTGAGCAGTGCTTTCATGTGGTACTGTTTCTTATGCTGTACAAGGTGGTTCTATCTTTTGAGTCTGTGGATGAAACCCTAGCGTGTGACCATTCAAATGAAAGCTATTGAGCAGTACGTTCATGTGGTGCTGTTTGTTTTTGACAATTTTTGGGAGTGATGGAGTTGATTAATTTTGAACTTTGAAAAGGCTCTATTCACGGAGTCTATAATTTAAATCATGCTTTTTACCCCTTTTAGTGCAGTCAGAGCTTTTTCCCCATCCTTTCTTCTCATGTAGGCAACAAAACGAACAGTTCCTGTTCCGAGCTTTCTCCTCAGCCGTCCTGGGCCTACATTATTTTCACACTCGCCAGGGGTTCGCATACTTGCCGAAGAGCCGCATTAACATCTCCGCAGTCCAGCTAATGAATCAAATAGCTCAGTTTACTAATCAATGCCGAAAACCATTTTGTTTTCTCTCCATTGAATTTTGTGATCATATATGGGGTAAAGCGAGACTTTAATTTCACGTATTTATTTGTAATTATTATAATTAATCTAGTCTAGCTTTTATTAATTACCTTTGTTGACTTTTGCGTTTATAGAAATAAAAAAAATGTTTTACAAAAAAAAAAAACAACAACAACAACAACAACAAGCAACAAAATGTTGTTTTCTCTCTCCCTACAGATGAAGGTGGGGATATCATCCTAGTCACTTTAAAAGACGAAATCCATTAGAAAATCGAGTAATATTTTATGGCCGTTGGACAAAAATCTTGTAGCTGTAAGACTATCACTTCCATATACATAAATAACGACTTTGACGCTTAAACTAGACATTCCTGAGGCCATAGACCTTAACGTTAGATACCAAATAATATAACTCCACAATCCTTAAATTGCTTCCCGCCTTTGAGTTTCCTCCCGTTGAATGGGTAAGGTCATAAGAGGTGGCAGCCATGTTTTCCAGAAACATAGCTTCCACCTCTCATGAACTCAACCCATGGCACGGAAGGAAACGCAAGGCGGAAAGCAGATTTTAAGGATTGTGGAGTTATATTATTTGGTAAATACCGTTAAGGTACGGCCCATGAATGTTCTAGTTTAAGCGTCAAAGCGTATGTCTTCGTACTAAAAGATTTTTGTCCACTGGCCATAAATATTACTCGATTTTCTAATGGATTTCGTCTTAATGCTGATTCACAACTTTACTACTTTTTTCCTCGGAACACTTTTTTTTAGAACCTCTTTTGAATTTTTCAGAAGGGGGGGGGGGGGGCTATCTTTGTACTGCTTATATACCACTCCTACCAATGGTCCTTGTTGGATTCATTTTAGGGTAATTCCTAATAATTACTTTCAATTCAATTGTTTAAATTTCAACTTACTGTTGGATTTATATTCCCAAATTGTAGCAGGTTTGTACGTTACCAGGATCTCCAGGTATTAATGTGACCCGTAAGAATAACTATCCTCTGGAACAATAACAATGTACATGTATGTATCAGCTCAATATATTAGCTTAAATACAAGTTACACCTCAGCTTCGTCAAAATGTCTTCAAGGTTTAAAGGAACACTGTCCCGGCGTATTTACTCAAAACTGTTATAAATGCATGAAATGGTCCCTAAATCTATGAAATAAGAACTTAATAAAACTCTAACTAAATGATAAAAAGCAATTTCTTCAAGAAATTCCATACTGCAACAAAAGTTTTGCAAAATTTCAAAGATTTCCGAGCCAAATTTGAAACTTTGAAAAACTGACATCCTGACGTTTTTTCAAAAATCCATATTGCAATCCATTTCCATCCTCGCTGTCGTTCGTCATCCTCGCTTCCTAATGGGTTCCTGTCATTTGTCGAGTGTTATTCTACAGAATCAAACCATTATTGTTCAACTTCCTATGATCTAGATATGTTTCTGAGCTTCCCAAAATCATGCTTAAAAATCAGGACAGTGTCCCTTTAAGGTGGATTTCCATTGTTGTGTAAATTTCTGTGTGTTACAGTGCAGAGCACCCTACCGTTGCCACTCAACAAAGCTTTTGATCATTTTCGACAACTTTTTGACATCTTTTTGACAATTTTTCTGATGGCTTTCGTTTTAACTGGCCAATCAAAATGCAAGAACTATGAGAGACGGAGTTGTCAAGCTCCACGTTCACCTTCTGACAATATTGACATCTCCGCCTCCCACAATTCTTGCAATTTGATTGGCTAGTTTAAATGGAAGCAATCAGAAATTTGTCAACAAGTAATCAAAAACTTTGTCGAGTGGCAACGGTAGGGCGCCCTTCACTGTAAAATACACGAGCATTAAATAATTTATGCGCTTCCATACCCTTCGACGGATTGAGAAGAGAGGGTGCCATATTTTCAAGAACATCTTTCGGAATATCTGCTAAATCCCCTGACTTGATCTTGTGCCTAATCTCCCGTTCCTTCTGCTGTCTGTTGAAATGGAGAAAAATACAAATCATGTAAAAAATACATGTAAACACAGGCAGATAAGCCGATTATGCAGATTACTCTTACAAATCAAATCCATTGATTAAAAATATTCACCTTTTTAATTCTTCTTTAAAGAGTTCTAAATTGCTCTTCTTCTTTTCTTTGTCCTTGACTTTTTTCTTCAATTCCTAAAAAACAAAATGAGGGAATGTACATGTATACCACACATATAACAGCACTTCTAGTAAACAACATCAAGAGTTGTTATTCAACTTTTGATGTGGCTACATGGAATTTAGGCTAAGTTAAAATTGAGACAGATGCGGCCTTTATGCCTCTCTACCTCTCTAGGGGTGAAGAGGATGAGTCTAGAGTCAATGGTGGTCAGCAGCTTTCCCCGGTGGCCATGCACACGGATTCGCATATACGGGTTTTCAGGGGTTTCACATGTTTTGGTTCCAGCTTCATGTGGAAGCGCACGTTGCGTTGCGCTTCGTTGCGCTTGCCGTGTGCTTTGCTGCTAATACATTGACTAGCTTGCCACAGTCCCAAGAATCCATCATTACATATCTTTGGATTTCGAATATGGCCACTCCAAATTCACGAAATTAACGCGTCGCAAAAATTTCATGTAATAAGATACACACCAGCTTAGGTTGAACCAGTTCAGTCTTGATTTTCTGTTCCATAATAGTAGCAGACAGCGTTGCCATTGGCTTGTATAATGCTCTGGCCTGCGCTGAAGCAGTTTCCTCTGCAAAAAACATTGCATAACATAAGTACTGTACATTGTAAGCTCATTCAAGATCTTTTGAGAAAGCATGACTGTAAACCCTTAAACGTACCATTTTACTCCCAAAGAGTGCCCATGGCAAGTTTGCTTAGTACAGTACATGCACATATTTTAATTTAAAGTTTACTCTGGAAGTGAAAGGGTTAACCCTTTAAGCCCCAATAGTGACATATGGCACAAAATGCTATTACAAGCTCAATATTGGGTCAATTTGTATGAAATTTGGACACCAAAAAGATCTCTGTGAGATCTACACATTGGAAGCATAAAATCATACCCTCTTAATCAGACTTGATTAACCACCCCTTCAACTTTTGCAACCTTTGCCTGTTACACTTTTAAGGTCAAGTGAATATCTGATAACAACCCACACACCAAGAGCTGCAAATTAAGCTACTGTTTAGGGGTATACCCAATATATACAAGGAATAAGGTATTTTTGAACGTTTTTCGTATTTCATTTTGGACACTCTTCAATCCAATCTGTGACTTCCTGTATGTCTGTTGTGGAGATTTATGACATACCCCAAACAATACCTTTCAAATGGTATATTACTTGTGGTCTTTGGGTCTAGTTACCATTTTAGAAAATACGGTATTCCTACCGGGGCTTAGGGTTAACTGAATGAAAATAAGCACATGACTCATGATGCCATTGATGGTCCTTTTGCAAATAACAATCATATTGTACCTTTGGTTTCTGGGTTGATTGTGTTTACCGCGTACAAAGGCTTTACCACCTACACGGGAATCTTCAAATGAAGCCACAAAATCTGCAAACACTTCTGCGCATTCTGATTACTGCCTTCTACATAAAACAGAAAGGAAGACAAATGCAACAGTTATCAGAGGATGACTTTGAGTTAGTAGAGCCACAAAATCTGTAAAGACGTCTACACATTTACATGCAGTCAGCTTGCCTGCGTCGGCAGGCAAGTGAAACACTAAATTAATTATCATCTTGAAGTTGATATTTAGGTAAATTAACCATGCTTTAGAACTCCACATTGAGGATGAGATTCAAGACATCAGCTTAGTAAAGGTGCCTCTCGCAAACACTAGGCATTTATACTGATTTCACCCCAACGACCCTACACACAAGCTTTTTAGTGAGAAGGGTGTCCGGGTGTCCTCGTGGACGCCCAATCCTGGGAGAAACTATGAAAAATGCCACCAAAAAGCATTAACACATTTTATGAGGATGCAGGACGCCCACTAAAAGCATAAAAGCCTGCCTGCCAATCAAATGTGAAATGAATAACCAGGGTGCATTTTATGTGGGTTACAACCTAAGGTCTTTGTTGTGGTTTCAAAGCTTGCGGCATACTGGCACATGGACCATTGTCGTTTGACATACATGTATACCGGCTGTATAATCAAAGCAGTGCTTGGCTGGCATATAAGCCGGTAACAGACTCGGTCACTTGGTGTAGAATTTTGAAAAACTTCTTGGCTTGGCCTTCTTGGCTTGGCTTCTTCTTGGTGTCCGTCTTATAAAGAGTTAATGTGACTTGACACTATAGAAACCCTAGTCTCCTACGCAGCCGTTATTTGTGTCGTCACACAACGCTTCTCCCCACTAACGGCTGCTCAAACCTGGACCACATTCCTTTGCAGATTTAAGCCAATCACAGTTGCAGTGCCATTTTTGGAACTCGTTCGTGCCAAAATACACCAATCATAGATTGTGTCTTATCATGACCTTAGCGTCGGAAACGTCAAACGCACGCCAGTATGCCGCCTTTTGAATTTGACGCACACCAGACATCAAAATAAAACACGGTTTTACTGAAGAAAATGTATGATATGAAAGAATAATGTCGAAAAAACTTATTATAATTACAACAGACATCCTAGTTCAAGAATGGGATCGATCTAGCAAGTTTTCGGCAAACGGTAACAGTCACGTTTTTGCCGATAGGTGTCAAAGTTACTGCGGTCAAAACAAAAGGAAAGGAATGTAGTCCAGGTTTGAGGAGCCGTTAGTGGGAAGAAGCGTTGCGTGACGACACAAATAACGGCTGCGTGGGAGACTATAGAAACCCATGACGTCAGTCCCTTTCTCGGCTTCCGCCCACAAAGACATTCATCAGATTATACAATAACAGTACCTTTTCTTGCAATCAGATCACTATGAGATCATTATTGCTGTAGTAGGTCAATTGGAATTAATATCCGGCCTATAATCTATTGATTATGCAAAAAATGCACTTATAGTGTCCGTCTTGAGAGGTATTTTTCACTAGAATTTTGCTAAAAAAGTGTCCGCTGTCCGCCTTAGAGAGGTGTCCGCCTTAAAGAGAGTTCAGTTACAGACAAACGAGTGAAATTCGGCCGGGACCAGCCATCCATGTCAGCCTTAGGGAGGTGTCCGCTTTACAGTGGTGTCCACTTTGAGCTAGTTGACTGTACATCAATAATAAACTTCTTATGTAAATGAAACTGCAGTCATTCAGGTGGTTTCAAATTACTCTATCTTACTATCTGGATATGCAGCACTGCACAAAGAGCTCTTCTGCATTGTCAATTTTAGAATAACTAGAGCAACAAAGTTAGTTCGAATGATCAGAGAGACTATCCGTACACAGTCCGTTGGTTTTGTGTATGAACTCGTGAAAATATTAAGCTTATGTCAGACCTTATTTGCCTGAACACTTCTCGTGATCGTGAAAATTTCAGCAATGCAGTGACATTTCACAAAATACCTTTTTCTTCTCATCAGATTCGTGCTTTGATTTAGAGGGCTTCTTCAGTCCAGCGTTCATCATACCGATGGAAAATGACTTCAACTTGCTCTGCGAAATTGTCTGCATGAAAAGATGGTGCATGTGAAGCATAGTAACTTTCAGTGCATCAAACAACGACATTTACGATACAAAATTAATATTTTTCATGAAAAATAAGAGCTGCGATAACAGAAGCTCGCTTACCTTCATTGATCCGGGGGCTAACCCCTCTGGGGATAAGCCCCAAGGAAGATTTTTGTCAGATTCTGACTTCTTCGCCGCCATTACATGTTGGATTACATGTTGGAAAGTGAGCGTGTTTCCCGGGATGCTTTGTTCTTCATTACTACGCATGACTGTGTCATTTCGTCACAACTCTATTTATACAAAACAATTTCTCTTCTCACAAGTCAGCCCGGCTAGCTCAGTCGGTAGAGCATGAGACTCTTAATCTCAGGGTCGTGGGTTCGAGCCCCACGTTGGGCGGCGAATTTTTTTTTCCATTTATTTTTTAACTTTTAATTAAAAATCACTGGAAAGGAGTTTCGGTTGGAGCTTGAGTCGGTAAAATGAATTTATTCTTTTTAATCGCACAAACCATAGCCTGATTCTCAGACGGTCCGACTCGGGAGTAGGGACCGAGACCGTCAGGCTACACAAACCAAGGAGAAAAAAAACCACCTTTATTTAAGTGTCTGACTGTAATAGCAGTTATCAACCACTAAATGGGGACACTATATGTATACCAGAAGCTTATCACCTAGGTGATAAGCTTCTGGTGGTATACATACATAACTAATAATTATTGCTAAAATACTCGTCTAAAAAACTATGTTGGCTACAAAAACTAATTACAAAACTAATTAAAGAATAGGTAACTTTAATATTGCTGTGCATGTGTTGGTAATCCTGTTTTATGGAATTCAAAATTTTCGGCAATCTTGTTCCCAGAGTCCTCGTTACCCTTATCCAGCGTCAGGAATGGGCAACAAGGACCTCTGGGATAATTATTAAAGTGATCTTGGACTTCCGGTTCTACTGCGCATGTGTTGACTGCGAGGGTCAGGATGAGGACTCTGGGAACGAGATTACCCCTGGCTTCCCGCCCCCTGTTCCCCTA
>MU827073.1:0-5000 GCA_029204205.1 Desmophyllum pertusum | reverse complement strand
ATTTTTACATACAGTGCCACCAAACATGTATATATTTTGAGGGGTGGCGACATGGTCTATCAAAAATATTGAATCTCGGCAAATTTAAGGCGAGTCTAGGAATCTCAGCGCTTAAAATAGCGTCTTAGAATCTCGGGCTCGCCAGAAATAGGACGGTCTCGGAGTCTCGAATTTTGAATCTCGCAAATGCAGCTCTTTTATACTCCATTTTCTCAGAGGTTTGGATCACTGCGTCTCAGGCTCGGTTTTTAAACCAGGGTCTCAGCGTCTTGGCAGTCTCGGATTTTACCATTCGCCGCCCCTATTATGTTGTCACATAACTCTCTGTCTCTTCGTAAACAAATAAAATCAACTGAGAAGAATAAGCTAACCATTGCTCTTTATCAGTCTTGAGACTTGTTACAAACAATCAAAGAGAGTCGAATTTCCTTTCACTGTCTTTCCCTATACTGAGGTATTAGCGACCTTTAGATCGGAGTACGAGTACGAGATTGACTACGAGTACGACTTTCGAATTTCAAATCAGTCACATTCCCAGAGCCCTCGCTCCTCCCTGTTGCTGACCAGTAGAGAAGGAGGCTCTAAGAACGAGATTGGTGTTAGACGTGTTAATGTAAACCCTGCGCACTAGGTTAGAAAACTCGTTCTTGTACTCAATCTCATACTCGTACTCTGATTTAAAGGTCGCTATTATTAGCTGGCCATAATGTTCCTTGAGACAATTTGGTCACAAACATTTTTACAAAGAGAACTAAATTTTCTTCAGCTGCTGTTCTCTACTCAGGTAGGAACACTGGTTGCAACAGAAGTTCCAAACAGAAACAGCTCTTTGAGATGCACGACTGGAATATACTTGGTAACCTGTGATTGACAAGTGTGCCAGGCAGAGTTCCCGTGAAATGGAACCAGAGACACAATCAGTCCTGGACGTTCCTTCACAAAACTGAATGATAATAACAAAATTATAAGAAAAATCTTGTTCATAATGTTCACTTAGTGTTTGTAGTAACTATTTACAAGGATAAACATAATTTAAAAAATTTAAAAGAAAAGAACGTTTTTCGGCTTACAGTGAAGAACACCTTACCATTACCACTCAACAAAGTTTTTGATTAATTTTTGACATCTTTTTGATAACTTTCTGATGGCTTCCATTTAAAAGTAGCAAATTAAATTGCAAGAACTGTGGGAGGCGGAGATGTCAATAATTGTCAGAACGCGAACGTGGAGCTTGACAAATCAAATTTTGATTGCGCAGTTGAAACGAAAGCCATCAGAAAGTTGTCAAAAGATGTAAAAAATCAATCAAACTTTGTCGAGTGGCAACGGTTGGGCGCTCTTTACTGTAATATATAAGTCATCATTAACAACCTAAGCAGTATCAAATCACAAAATTTTGACAATCACTCCCATCACTTTTATATGAGAATCTATGAGAAAATTTATCCTCCCCCAGGCCCACATCATTCAGGTACAAAATACAAATTTAATCATGGACTCAGCCATCCTGTTCTCCCCCCCCTCCCCCCCCCTCCCCCCCCCCCCCAGAGTTTGAGCCAATAAATGAGGTTGTACCTTTGAGTCTATGGATGAAACCCTAGTGTGTGTCCATTCAAAATAATGAAAGCTATTGAGCAGTACTTTCATGTGGTACTGTTTGTTTTTGACAATTTTGCAAAATGAAATTCAAGATTTTTTTCCTCGTTTTGAACTTAGAACTCTTTGGGAGTGAAAGGGTTAATCTTCCTCCCATCCCAATTATCTGCCCCGGGTCTCTGAGGATGGTACTGAACATGATACAAAATCTCAATTGGCACTGAAATGTCACATCAGTGAAAATATTAATAATATATGCGACCAACGTGAAAATCTGAATATTTTATCCCTTATCGAGTAGCTTGTGTCTACTGACTGAATAACATCTTTTGTTTTTCTACCAGCTTTAAAACATTTATCAGCAAATCATTTTTTCCAAAATGTAACTCTGTTTCTAAAGACTGAGCTAAAATCTCAATGCCATGATTCCAGGAAAAATGTTTTACAGTAGAATCCCGCTAACTCGAACTCGGTTAACTCGAACACCCACTATCTTGAACTCAAACCCATTCCCCTTGCCCTTGTTTTCCAGTCATTTACTATCAGCTAACTCAAACCCCTCGGCTATCTCAAAACTATTTTTTGTTTCCCTTGGGAGTTCGAGTTAGCGGGGTTCTACTGTACTTATAAAAAGGTGCATAATAGTTCTTTACCGACTTTTGGAATTACCTTTTTTTGCACGGCATCCATATTGTTTTTTACTGGCTTTAATTGTCATATCACAGAGTACTTGAAAATAGAACAGCTTAGTGCACTGCAGTGGAAATAACACCATAAATTACAATCTAAGCAGCTAATTGATCAATAATTCAAAGAATTTTAACTCTCATAATACAATTTTCAAAATTGAAAATTGAAAATTGTATCAAATGCCAGAGACACTGTTTCATCCTATTTTTAAACACTGAGAAGAGCCTTGAAACAGAGTATTTTAGCTTCTTTGTACTCTATTTTCTCGGATTTTTGGATCAGTGTCTCGGGCTCAGATTTTCAAACTAGGGTCTCGACAAGTCTCAGATTTTACCATTTGCCATTTGCCACCCCTAATTTTGGTGTTACACAAGTTATAGTGAGATTTGCGGACTCTGAGATATTCAAATTATCTGGTAGATAAATAGATCAAAATATGTGGCAGAAAGCCTCTTTCCTTGGAACAAGCTGAGTTTAAGTTAATACAATCAGACATCTCATATTTTATACCTTTTCAAACAATGAGTTGACCTCCTGAATGCCTATCTTCATAGGACCTTTCTCTGCAATGATGCACACTCGTTCAAGATGTTTTAATTCTCCGCAGCGACAACAAAAAATGATTCAGTGATTTTGAAGTTTGGCGTGTTCAAGTCTGGAATAAAATCATCACGTCCCTTGTTAGTGCAATGCAAGCCAAAAAATATGTCAATGATGTGATGCAGTTATATATAATTCTTTAGTGTTTTATATGAGACAACTTTTAAAGGGACACTGTCCCAGCATATTTGCTCAAAACTGTTTATAAATGCATGAAATGGTCCTAAATCTATGAAATAAGAACTTGATAAACTCTAACTAAATGATAAAAGCAATTTCTTCAAGAATTCCATACTGCAACAACATTTTGCAAAATTTCAAAGATATCCGAGCCAATTTGAAACTTTGAAAAACTGACATCCTGACGTTTTTTCAAAATCCTATTGGCAATCCATTTCCATCCTCACTCTTCCTAATGGGTTCCTGTCTTTGTCGAGTGTTATTCTACAGAATCAAACCATTATTGATCAACTTCCTATGATCTAGATATGTTTCTGAGCTTCCAAAATCATGCTAAAATCAGGACAGTGTCCTTTAATCAAACCTTTTAGCATCTAGATTTTGTGAATTAATGAATTACTGGATTTAGAAGCTTTAAGAATCTTTCTATGAGTAGACTTTTGTTCACTCATTGGGACCATGTATTACAGTGCAAGAACGCGGACTTCAAGCCTCGGAGCCAAGTTAAACACCCTTGCGACCAATAACAGTAAGTGGACCACCTTTGTTGCAAGGGTGTCTACTAATTTGGTCTGTCTACTTACTTGGCCCAAAAGGTGTCTATTATTTGGTCCAAGGTGTTACTTAATTGTCCTAATGGTGTCTCCTAACTTGGTCCAAGGGTGTCAGTTACATGGTCCCAATAGTCCATTTTACAGTTGTGTGCTTAGAAACCAGGCTTTTGAACAGAAGTGAGGCTGGAAGTGACTTTGTTGTGATACAAACCTTCCTTCTTTTCAAATGTAAATTTTCTGTTATTATATGTAAACTATCATCTCATGGTCAGCCAAGCCTCAACTTTCATACAGAGGCTAGGTTACATTCACAGAACTGTAAAATGGTCTATATTGTAAACATCTGCTTGGGAGAGGTTTGACTATATGAGTTTTATGGATACTGCAGCCACGAAGAGCTTACCTGAAGTCTCTTAGTTGATGACAGCAAGAAAGCGCCTCTTGAAGAAGGGCCACGCTCCCTGAATGACCGATATTAGACAAAGTTGCAAGAGATAAGAACTGCAAATTGGGACAGTTCCGTGCTATGGTAACAAGGCATTTCAAACTTCCTTGCATGAATGGTGCTGAAGAAACAAGGAAAAAACAATTTATTACAGTGAAGATGACGCTACCGTTGGCACTCGACCAAGTTTTTGATTAATTTTTGACGTCTTTTTGACAACTTTGATGGGTTCCGTTTTGTGGCGCCACATTGAACTAGACTAGAACCTGAAACCATCTAATTCCACGACTCCGCCTCCAACACTCCCTTGGATTTTGATTGGTCAAGTCAACAGAACCCATCCGAAAGTAGTCAAAAAGTTTTCAAAAAGATGTCAAAATTTAATCAAAAACTTTGTCGAGTGGCAACGGTAGCGTCATCTCACTGTACACCGGTAGCCATTCAGTGGGTAAAATTCAGTCAGTGTGTTTGCCAAAGATAAATAATAATATTATTGAGAAGATGTTATTTTAGTTTGTCAACAGCATGGAACAAAGACAAAATCTGAGTCCCCCAATGGGAGTTGAACCTATGACCTTCTGCAGTCTTCTGCATACTGGTTGGATACTCTAACCACTGAGATACAGGGAGACTTGAGTCTATCGGCGAACAATAATTTTTTTGGTCTATATAACGCACACTCTGAATGGTTGAGTAGCCATTTGTGTATCAAGCTATGTAAACGACGGTTATAATGTATTTACATTTTGTTAGCTTTATAATTTTTATAAAAGAAATAGAAAATGGCCGCTCCTTGTTTACATAGCCTTACGGTTTAATTTTCCACTGGCTGAGTGAAACGTAAAAAGTGGAAAATGTTTTTCTCACAACACCGCTGGAGCCTGGGTATAGGTCATGTGACCGTGAGGGCGGGGCAGTGTGTGTTTTGTTGCGTC
>MU827072.1:0-14773 GCA_029204205.1 Desmophyllum pertusum | reverse complement strand
TAATCTTCGTTCAATCTCTCCAAAGTTTTCGTATATTCTGGAACATTAGTGCAGATGGTTTAGCTTAACATGGTTAAAAATGGTCGTCAAAATAAGAAAAGCTTACTTCCATGAGCACTTTTTGGGAAAATGTAGAAAAAGAAAAGGGGAAGAAGGTCTAGACAAAATCCCAAATAACAATTGGCTGTTTTTTTTGTTTGTTGTTTTCCGTATTGTAATAGTTTTATGGTGGAAATGTTTTTGATGAAAATCAAATGGGAATGATTGACCGACCTCAACCTGACGAAACAGAATTGTCAATCCACAATGTAGCTTCGCGAATAAAGTTTCTCATGAGATAACAAACTGAGGAAACCCGTACCCCATGTTCTCTTCTTTCGGTCGGCGCTTGACACCTAAAAAAAAGAAAAAATAAAAAAAACAATAACGGATTCTGGGCTTATCTGCCTGCAATAAAATCCAGCGGGCTACATTTTCCCGTTTGACTAGATCTTCTTGTGTGATCAATTCATGTAAACGTCACTTTGCTTTTTGAAAAGGCCAGGGTAATATTTAACATTAATTCGCCGAAGGTGAAGTGAATATTGGGGAATATTCCCCGAGTACGAAGTCGAGGGGAATATTCACCAATATTCACGAGGCTGATGCGAATACTTGTTTTATAATATACAAATTGGCAGGGAAAATGTCGAATTTCTCGCGAAGAAACTGGAAAAATACGAAATATATTCCGCCATTTTTTCCCGCGAGACAAAAACATTTGACTTTCGCGGCATTTCCAAAAAAATAAGGTGAGAGAGGATATAATGCCTCTGAGACCATGAGTAGGGAACCAATCAACTTGCTTGACAAATGCATTATCCCATGGTTTAGTATATTATAAAGCGTCGTATTCACCTTTCATTACAAAATTGACCACCGACAGGTGAGGTGTTCTTGCAAGACTGAGCACCATTATGATAAACGTACACTCTTAACTTGTGTAAGAATGGCCAAATCCGTCGGCCGAGTTACGAAAATATGTTTCGAGCCAAGAATCACGGTTTTTATAAACGTCTTTTATTAACGATATAAAAAAATGGGAACGAAGGTAACTAATGTAACAATAATTAGAAAATACAAAAGCTAATTACAATTTACACTAAATAAATGGTATTTACTTAGAGTAAAACAAAGCAAAAAGTGCTAAAAATACAAGAAGTCACGAAATGTAGACTAAAACACTTGAGAACAGGAAATGATGTAATTAACTTTCAAACTGAGAGTTAATTGATAACAGCATGCAATGTAACTAAATACAGCTACTAATATTATGCAATACTTGTAGAGCAGACTACAGTAATGAAATACAATAGTAAAACAACAGAATTTGTAGAATATCAAGACTAATTGGATTCTAGGATTATGGCAAAACTACAGTAAAACATAAGTGAAACGAAGGTAAGCGAACCACTGGCAATTTAGCGGATACATGAAACAATTAAGGCTAAGCTTTTAAACCTCATAGACCCAAGGTCATGTATACATGTGACATGTTGAAACAAAACATTACTGATCCTAAATAATATAATTGAAAAGCGATTACTCAGACAAATTTATGACTTGTCAACACTAAGTACAAAAACCAACTGTTGCATAAAGTAAACTAAGGCGAATCTAATAAAATAAGAGAAATAAGCATACCAGATATGTTGTTATTGAAGATGACTTGAAATCATATGCTTCAGACTTGACTACTGTATGAGTTTCCAGCGTTTACTATAGCCACAATTACCAACCATGAAGAACTATGCTTAAAACTGGCTAATTTATAGTCATTCTAGGAAATTATAGACATATTTGTAAACCAAATAAGGCTCTAAAAGGTGGGAGGATAAATCCAACACAGGGTTTGAGTAAAGGAAACTTGTAGGGTGTATTATCCTCCCCACACACAGGATTTGCATAGGGGAACTGTGTGGTACAATAATGACTTTAGCAAATAAGCTACATACACTGAAAGGGTGTGTAAGGAAACTAAGAAATTAAGGAAAATAACTATGTGATTACTGAATCAGGTAATTTTGGATAATTTCGACTTGTAAAATATTGATTGCGTGACATTGTGAAAATATAGTACAATGACCATGTCACACTTGTAGCCATACCTTTCTGCTCTTTGCTGTGTAGAATGGAGTACTCGAAATAATACATTGTTCTCCGGTCTTCGCTCTGTCTCAAAATTTCACGAAAGTTGTTAATCGTCCAAATAAACACCCGTGTGTCAAGATTGCTCTTGTGTTTCATTCAACTTGACTTCTGTGCTATTCAACTTAACTCTTGTATCTTTTAACATAACACAAGCTAAATCGAGATGGTTTTTCATGTCAGATTTTGAAGAGGGGAGTCCACTTCTTTTCGTTGAACCTAAAAAAGATAGAAAGAAGTGTATTTTTGTGGAAAGAAATGATGGTAGAAATATGAGAAAGATATTATTCAGTCAGTGACACAAGCTACTCGGAAAAAAATTCAAAGTTCCCCCAACAAGAGTCGAACCTATGAGCTTGACCTATGGGGGGAGGGGGGGGAGGGGGGGGGGGGGGGTGGGGTGATGCACCCCATCGCATCGCACCCCCTTCCTACGGGCCTGACTTAGAAGTTGCCCAACAAACGAGAAGAAGAAGTTGTCCACCACGAAAACGAAGTTTTAACGCTTAGCCCCCCTCCCCCTCCCCAGACAATGTTGAAATGTAAGCAGCACTCTGGCCACGCGGATTCAACATTGTCTGGAAACTGTCTCAAGACTTTTGTCCATGATTGTACTTATATGGCCTAAGCTCCCACAAGTCTCCTGTAAAAATGTTAACTTTCTAGTTCTTTTTAGGGCTTTTATACACATTCTGATGACAAGCATACATGTACCTGTCACTTTTATATGGAACCCCCAACTCCCTCCCTGGGAACATATATGTACAGGCCTTTGTAAATTTTCAGCTCACTCGTGATCTCACCCCACCACCCTGCAGGCCATGAATACATATGAACAGGCCACTCCACAACACCAAGGACAATGACCCCTGCTCTTTTCAAACAGTGATGTGGATTCTTTAATGTCCCCTACCTACTATAAGTAAGTACCTTTCTTTTGCAGCCCATCTCTACATAAGGACAGGAGATTAATGCCAATGGACAATACTTTGTGGTGTGATTGATAATCTGAGAGAAATCAATATTACAGATGAATGAATGAACAAAGAAAGTATGAATATGTTGTATTCATTGACCTCCCAATAAATTCCATATTAAAACTGTAATTTGAGCTGGAATAGATACCAGAGAACTGTAAACCAAAAACTGATATTAGCTAGATAACTATACTGTCTTACATTTTGTAGAAATAAAGTTGAAAGCCTTACCAATTCCCTGGGAATTGAATCACCACAGTTGTTGGGACAAGTTACTTGCAACTTGCTGCACTGTGCAACATGATCCTGCAAAAGAGAATTTACATACAACATTCTTTAACATAGGCGCACCATCTGTGCTTGAGCTAATTTGTACTTGTTATTGCTTGAAAAACATAAAAAAAGTTAGTGGACCCAGAGGGCAAGACCTTGCTCTCTCCAGTAACCTTTGCATATCTATTGACCTGTAGCAATTCGTCATTGACACCTTACCTTCAAAAATGATCTGAAAGCCAAATGTTTATTTTAGAGGTTGTTGCGTGTCAATTTCATACATTTCAAAAATTCCGCCATCACAGATTTCAAGATTTAAAAAAATGTCAGAAAATCCCCAACATTGATATGAAAAATATAAAGAAAAAATATATGGATGCTGCAAAACCTATAAAGATTCTAGAATAAACAATTCATTAAAAACCCGAAAGTTACGCTAAAAAAAATTTGCGCGCTAAAACAACCTGGCAAACACACGGTTGCCATGGAAAAATTGACGTGGCCACAATGTTCCCAAGATAATATTTGGGGAAAAGTCGCAAAGTTTTCCCATTGCTAATTATTTTGTTAACAATTACTGCTCAGTGAGAAAAAAGGATCATGGCAGTCTGTAAAAACCGTGGGTGTAAGTATATCAATTAGGATTCTCTAGCTTACTGAATGATATTTACCTTCATTTTGAGCAATGTGGATGTGGCTCACTCGCAGAGTTCGCACTTAATGATCCTCCACTGACAATGCGAATGGTCACATGTTTTGATTTGAAATTTCTCCTTTGGCATATTTAATGTGAACATTTTTTGTTGGTACAGGAAACAAGTCTTGAAAAGGCAAGATGCCGAGTGAACCTGACACACAAACAAAACATGCAGTTGCAGACAGTTGTGGGTTCATGTGAAATGGACGATTAACATCTTAGTAAAAGGATAGGACTTACCTCTTTGTTCCTCAATATCACCTGTCTTAGTCACAAGTGATTAGTTGTTTTTGCTTGGGCATTTGATGGCCTAGACTGCAAAAACCAGTCGTTATGTTTCCGCTCAATTTCGCTGGCCTCGCAAAGGCGTCGAAGCCGCCGTGAAAGCGTGATCCTCAGCGAGCCTCACACGCCCGCAGTCCCAGCACTCTCCGTTTTCACAGTCTCGCTCCAAACGCAAAAAATACGACCTGTTTTGCAGTCTATTTGATGGCTAAAAGACAAGAATCTTTCTTTCCATTGCTTTATCAGGAAAGACATCCTATGAGAAAAGAAATTAAGAGAAAAGCATAACATGTGACGAAAAGGAAGGAAAAGCACTTATCTTATTCATCATCATGTAGTTAAGTAAATGCAAAGAAATAATATCAACTACAGCCGGAAGTCCATAAGCAGAAGTGTCCATCTTTGTTACACAACATATTGTTATGGGTAGTTTTTGTCATTCACTCGATCACTCGAGTCTATGATGTTATCAACTTAATTTTAAAGAAACGTATGGAAAATTGAATTACACGATTTTGCTTCTAACAACCCTTCAAATACTACTAAAATGGCGCAAGCTATAAATTTTTTCAATTGAGTCGTGTTTCAAAATTCTGTTTGATACAGAGGCCATTTCCCTAGGCTGTACAAGATGAAATATTTCCTGAAGTTTATCAGCGTATTGAGTTCATTACAGGAATCGCATCGAAAATTAAATATTTGGAAAGCAAAGACGAATGTCAGCAGGCAAACATCATGTACATTGTTGCAAAATAGTGTATTAAATCTGACTGTGACCTTAGCACGTTATTCGATCTCTTGGCCTGTTTTTATGTTGTGTAACGCAATACATGCATCAAATAAAATAAAACAAAATTAGATTTTTAAAAATAATAATAAATAAAATATAAAATAAAATAATAAATAAATAAAATAAAATATAAATAAATAAATAATATTTAAATAGATTATTGTTACACAACAGGGCATAAGGGCCCCCTAGTTTCTTACGTTTTACTCAGATTTGGCTAATTTTTTGCATGTGGCCTTCGATATATTCGAAAAAACATCACCCTGTATTTTTTTCCCAATTTCACCCTTAATTTTGGAGAAAATCCCATGGATATGGGCAGGTTCTTTTCCTTAACAATGCCTTCGCGTCTTCAATTAAAACTTCCAATAATTTGTTTCAGTCCAATTTATTTGTTTCAGTGGGTTGCGTTTTCATTTCCAGTCAGTGGACTGTTAATTACATGTAGATCAACTCTGAAGTTCACTATTCAAGTTTAAGTTTCTTCTCTAAATTGTGAATTTTCCAAATATAACACTGTTCGTGTCTGTGTTAGCCGCACATGTCAGCCATGCCGTCTTCGCTGACCCAGATTTTAGCAATCTGTCTGTTCTTCCTTTGCGAAAGAAAAGAAACAGCATAATTTGCGTTGCAATTAAAGGAGACAGTTTTCACCAGGTGAAAAAGTGAAAAGGACAAACCGCATGCAAGCGTCTCATTCGCAAGTTTATAACTTAAAATGTTTAGAAGCTAAAATAGTTACGTTCAACATAAATTTTTGTTCTGTAAAATAATAATATTATTACCCCGGTATTAGAGTGATTTCATTTAACCCATGAAACAATATCTAACAGTTAGTGCTAAACAGTCAAAACTAAACAAAAGAAAACAATGGAATTAGTATCTAATAGTATCTAATAGTGTAGTAACTATTTCACGGGTTTAGTGAAATCACTCTATAACTAATTCACAAATCTTATAAACCACATTTCAATACAGTACAATGCTAATAGCGACTTTTACGGTACTCATGCATTTCTGATAATGTAGTCATTTACCCGATCTCTATCCAGACCCTCACGGTCCGCTGGACAATTGTAAGGTTGGCTGCCATCTTCCTACCTGTTAAAAAGTAGTTATAAAATAAAATGGGTTATTCCAAGCTACTGTCTCAATTTATTTTTATCAGAAACACAATGCCAGTCTCTTTATGCTTATAATTTTATTGATAAATTGCTGTGATTAGTAGATATCAAAATCGATTTTATTTCTTGAAGCCATTATGGCAAAACATTCAAATTAATGTGTTTTAAATATGCAATGTGCAGTTCTAGAAAATATCCATACCCACCCCAAGGAAGGTCATTGGAAATTCTGAGAGGGCGGGGGGTCTCAAAAGCCAAATGTTTTAAAGGAAAAGTACGAAGCTAAGCTGAAAATTCCAGGAAGGTGGGGGGGGGGGGGGGGTCAAACCAAAAAACCTTCCATACCCCCCACGGAAGGGGTTTGGCCTATAACCCCCCTCCCCTCTGGATTTTCCAAAAGAAACCGATAGATTAAAAGAAAATAATGTTTTCTTCTTTCATGAAAAGCAATTTCATTGAAAGCTTGGCAAAAAATAGTCCGCGAAAACGTGAAAGGTTTGTTTGTTTATATTCCACAAGATTCTAATCAGTGCAAACCGATGGAAAGTAACTCGGCAGTCCAGCGACGATATCTGTTTGATTTTTGTGAATAATAAACAATCACAGGTTATAACTGCAGATACATGAAAATAAAATGTATGAATGAGACGAACACAGAATTGAGTTTAGAAACGCCACGCCGCTGCAAAGTTTGTCTGGCTTTTCGCGTGTATTTTTTATATTTACCTTTTAAGGTGGCCCGCGGTTATTTATTGGAGCGGAGGCTCCCTTTTTAAAAACTAATTTTCCACATGAAAGCTTTAACCGATTTCTGTAATTTTTGGCAATCTAAACAAGGAATCTTCAAATTATAGAAGGCTTTTAATTTTAGGGCAATCGGAATAAACGATTAAGAGATCAGGGCCGTAGCTAGAATTTTTTGAATGGGGGGCAATGAAGCGAGTGCCGAAGGCGCGAGCCGCTAGGGGGGTCTGGGGGCATGCCCCCTCAGAAAATTTTGAAATCTAGAGGCTCGGAAATGCTATTTTCAGCATTCTCCATGAGATATTTTGTCAAAAAATCAATCTCGATAAAGTGTAAAATTACAGGTATTTTTAGTGCTTACAGCAATATTTCCGAGGTTTTGTTAACTTGATACATTCCGTATATCAGCCTTAGTACACTAAACATTTATTAGTCTATTCGTGTGTAAAAGATGTCTCCAGTTGGATTTCCGCTCCAAAATATATTTCTCAATCAATCGTAAATGTTCAAGTTAGTATGGTACCGGACAGTCAAAATATAACTACTTACTTAGTTACCTAAGAAGTAAGAAGTTCTCGCCTCTTCGTTCCCCCATCATCTTTTAATATGCCGAGCAAAATCTGGGGACCCCAAGCCTTTGAAATGTTCAATCTTGTTTTTGAAAGACCCTCGGCATATATTTTTATCAGAAGGCGGCTGTTTGAACGCGAAAAAAACACGCAGTTTTCGTTTTTCAGAAAGCATTACCCATTCTTGGGGGGGGCAACTGCCCCCCTTGCCCCCCCGCTAGCTACGGCCCTGGAGATACAAGCGTTATTAAAAGACCTTGTTTTTTACGAAAACGCGAATATTTTCATAAAACGAAGATAGATTTTTTTCTAATTACGTTCAATAAGTTCCAAGACTTCAAGGTTTACTGTGAGTAAGTTTCCACAAAAACGGCTGCACAGAAATTGCTACACAGTTCACTGCTTAATTTTCACTTCAAAATGATATGCTTGTGTATTTCTTCAGCTGTTGCAAGAACGCTAAATAATTATTATATCGCACCTATCATTGGAAAGCTTAATGTTATCTAAAACTTTGCTGAATAATCGGAAAAATCGAAAACTCCAAGGAAAAGCTATAAGCGAATGAAGAACAAGATGTTTATGTGCGTAATTTGTGAATTTCAAGATATTCAAGTTTGTTCGACTTTTGAAAAAACTACCGATTTGTTTTCGCTTATTTCTAAGTATGATAAAATACAGCATATATACAACGGCCTAACCTTGTTTCAGGCGTGTAGCGTCGATGAAGCTCGGAGAATTTGGCTCGTCAATTTAGCTGCTTCATGTCTTCCATTTTACAAATGCTAGGAAAACCCCTCGTGTTTCCGTAAATTATTCAAACTTGCCGCGTTCTGGAATTTATTTGTCACTTGGGAATTACGGATCATCGAAAATTTCCTTGGAATGTCATTGATCGTTCATTATCATTTCAATTTTCGATGATCCGTAAAATTCCCAAGTGCAAAATAAATCCCACAACGCGGCAAATTTGAATAATTTACGGAAGACGAGGGGTTTTCAAAGCATTGGTAAAATGGAGGACATGAAGTAGCTAACTTGACGACTTAATTCGCCGAGCTTCGTCGAGGCTACACGCCCAAAACTAGGCGAGGTCGTTTTTATATATGCTGGATTTTATCATACTTAACAATTACGGAAAACAAATCGGTAGTTTTTTCAAAAGTCGAACAAACGTGAATATTTTGAAATTCACAAATTACGCACTATAAACATCTTGTTCTTCATTTGCTTATAACTTTTACTGGGAATTTCCGATCTTTTCCGATTATTCAGCAAAGGTTTAGGTGGTATCAAGCTTTCTAACAATAGGTGTGATCTTAGCATTATTGAAGCGTTCTTGCAACAGATGAAGCAAATACACGAGCATATTATTTTGAAGCTAAAATTCAGCAGTGAACTGTGCAGCAATTTCTATGCAGCCGATTTTGTGGAAACTTGCTCACAGTAAACATTGAAGTCTTGGAACTTATTGAACGTAATTAGAAAAAAATCTATCTTCGTTTTATGAAAATATTCGCGATTTCGTAAAAAACAAGGTTTTCTAATAGCGCTTGTATCTCTAAATCTTAAATTTCGTTTGCCCTAAAATTAAAAGCCTTCTAAAATTTAAAGATTCCTTATTTTGAATACCAAAAATTAGAGAAATCGGTTGACGCTTTCCTGCCGAAAAGTAGATTTAAAAAAGGGAATCTCCGCTCCAATAAATAACCGCCTAGAATATTTAACAATGACCTACAATAACTGACATGAGTTAGAAAGGAAACGCCAGTTATTTTGTCTTTGATTTTTCGTTCCCGATATTTACCAGTAAGGAAACTGATATCATTACAGTTATTTATAGGTTGTTACTTTTTTCGTGGAGGCCGTTGTCATGGTAACATAGCATCTAAAGAATGGCACATTTTTGCTATATTTTATCTTTATTCCTTACTTTTTTTAGTTTCCTTCGGTGAAATTTCTTTAAATTTTGCCATCTTATGAAACTGAGTTTGCCTGGCATTTTGGAGGGGAAAAACCTTGTAGTTTTTCAGACGATTTTTGCCAATATTACCTCAATTGTTATTTTAAACAATAAAACTTACTTGCTCTGACAAATTTCTTCAAGAAACGGTCATGTGATAGGTAGCGTTTCTGTCTTGAATTGTGCGAGTTTTCAAAAAAATTTACCGAAGGAAATGCGAGAAAATCCACGGTTAATATTGACTTTTTTTGGCCATGCTGACGTCATAAAAATCAGAAAAGCACGCGCGGTTCGAGGATTTTCCTTTGAGCGCGCGCAGATTACTAAAGCTTTCGTCAACAGCGCGCGCTCGGTCATAAAACTATAGGGAGTCACCTTAAGCTTAATTAGATATGCGACGTCGAGCGAGCAACGACAATGGAAATTTCAAGCGTGCTAACAGCAATTAATTCTTGCATGAGCATATCCTCCTAATTCTTGCGTACCGTGGCTCGGGAAAAGGAAAACGCAAACAACAAAGAGGGAACATAATGTTAAATACGATACCCTGAAAAATATATCCCTTGGTGCACCCCCCTGCCCCCAGGAATTTCCTGGGCCTTTGACCCCCCACCCCCACCCCCCTGGAATTTCCAATCCCTTCCGTGGGGGGGGGGGGGGGGTATGGATATTTTCTGGAACTACACATTATGGGAATTTTGAATCAATAATAGTCTTCAGAAAACTTCCATAATAAGGAAGTTTTATTATCATACTACAGTGCTAAAGCTATTGTAAGTCAGCCCAGCTTTCACTTGCATCATAAGCATAAGCCCCAGGGGGCATATAATTTAAATTTGAGAAACCCTTTGATCATCCTTGTGCTTGCGCTTGTGTTATCAGTGTTTGGGCCTGCCTACGAGATACACAGAAACTAGCAATCTAGAAAGATTTCCGTATAACCCCATGCTTCATTATGCATACAGTTCTTTGTACAAAGAAACAATACTATGATAAGCCCCAAAACATGAATATCTTGAATAAACCCAACTGCCCAAGTACCGCACCTCCTAAAATGTTCCTCGAGGCATTCTTTGCAGAATCTGTGGCCGCATCTCGTTTGAACAGGCTCCTTCAGCGCCAAATGACATATTAAACATTGAAAATCGTCTTCACTCCATTTACAAACTTCTCGTCATAACCCGAAGGCAGCCGATTTCTTGGAGCTTCCGTCGCTTCCGCCATTTTGTGCATTTGTACTCGCAACAGTCAGCGGTGACTTTCCAAAAGCGCGCCAAAACCTCTCATTATAGATAGCCAATCATGAGCTGCGTAAGAATTGAAATCAACACCCGCGGACAGCCTCGTACCCAGACGTCTCTCTTATTTCCAAGAAAATGGGCGCGCAAAGGAAGGAGGGAAGGCGAAAGGTCGCGAGACGTCTGGCAGATTTTGTTTTCAAGATGGCGGAATGTTTAATGGCGGATGATTCCGTAATTTTTAAAAATGAGTGTAGCAGGTTAATTTTGCACATTTCGGAAGTCTACATCCATTATGTAATGAAAATGCAGTTTTCTTTCTAAAAAACGGACTACAACATCACTATAGGCTTCGTCATTCTGAAGTTTCCTGCCACAAATCGAAGAAGCAGCCTGTGCTAGAATTATGAAAAAGTTGCACGATCAAGAAACAAGAAATCTCTTGGAGAAGCTGTTCGAGACCCGATCGTGATAGGTAATATTTGCATATTTATGTGAACGTTCGTTTCGGTCTTTGATTTTTGTATTAATTCAGTTGGAAATATGGCAAGCGACAAGCTACTAATTTGTTGCGAAAAGACCAAATGCAGCTGCCAAGATGTTTGCAATGTACAGTACTTATTGCACGCTGGTGTTCTGTGTTATTACTCAAAAGGCAACAAACCGGTTGTAATAGCGGTTTCAACCTCCAGCCTGTTGGTGAAGTTCAAATTCGAATGGCACTGTTATTATACTCAGGGTTATACTGGAGCCATGTTTTGTTATATATTAAAGAAGGTAATATTATATTTAACCGTTTTCCATTTTATTTCTGCAGTGCAAATTTTTGTTGACAGATTTTCAGTTTCAATAGCATAATTTATCTCAGGAATGTTTTAAAATAATGTACGGAAAAATTTCCATATAACCCCATACTTCATTATGCATGCGCTCTATTGTTCTTTAAGACAATAGCCTACTCCCTAGCGTATTGAATATATACATTGATAATTACTACTTACTGCATTAATAAAAGTGGATTTCATTGCGCGCGTCGTTTTTTTTAATCTTCTTTTCTCGTCTCCGTTCTTCTTTCCTCTTTCCTCCGTATTTCTCTACCCAGACTCCCCTCGATTTTTATTTTCCTTTTTACCTTTTTTTCTGCATCCCTGTGGCGTCGAACCATCGACTATTGATCCAACTCCTGATTACATGTCCAACTGTTATACCACTAGACTAGCTTGGACGTGTTACCGCGGACATCAAAACAATCTAGACTATATCATTCAGGAGATAATGGGCTAACAAAGTGTGTGAGGCTTTTTCAATACTCTTATTGGTTCCCGAAAAAAATCTATTTTAAAGTTAGACAATGGATATGTTTTCGATGCGTGTCACGCGCTGGGACGCCACGCGAAAAATATTTCGAATTTCGTTAAAGCCTCACACACTTTGGTGCATTCATGTCTAACAAACATTTTGGCCAAATTTCATTAAAATCCAACAAATCTACATACCCTGTTAATTCATTTGAAGAGAGGGAATTCACACAAAAACAAATCCGGAGTTTTCGAGCGGGTGTGAATGCGGTCATGCCGCCGACCAATAGAACACAACATAGGAATCCCCCAGAGAGCCTCGCGACAAGGCAGTCTATTGACAGGGTCTGGAAGGGGAGTCTGGATACTGAATCACGCGCCGATTTTGCGTAAATTCACGAATCACGTAACTTTTTCATGTCATTTCCCGAATCCCGTAGTTTTTTTTAATTGTTAGCTGGTTTTTTTTTCTACTTAGCGAAAAAATATGTTTTGTTATCTAAACAAGTATGTGAAGTTCAAATTGATGGTTTGTCTAAAGAAAATTCTGTCTAAAGAAAATATCTTCTTTGTCTTTAATCAGTTAACATTATGGCAAATTAATTATTAACACATTGACTACTAAAGCGGCCATAAACGGCCAAGAAGAGACCACAGACTTGTACCACTTGTGACATCATCACTGTTCACGCCAGAGGATGTCTTTGATAATCAACGGATAGAGTTGGCAATTGTCTAACAAAGCATGCCTAAACGAGCACGAAACATTAAATTGGACCAGAGATACACACGAAACAACTTGGATTTTTTCCTCCAAAATCACCAAAAAAACGCGACCTTCACTACCATTGGCACTCTTTGTCAAAAAATTCCCTTTTCCCAACGTTTAGGCTAAAACTTTTTCAACGTGAACAAAGACGACTGAAAGGCCAACAAAACCACAAAATAAAATGAGAGAAAAAGGAGAGCAAGAACGGCAAAAAAAATAAAAGGAAAAGAAAAGCCTAAAGTCAGGTGGGTTTTTCAAACCCAAAAACTATGTTGAAATTTTGAATTCGTTGCTTCTACGTAGAAGGGGATGTTAGTTGCCGTGTTTTAAACTAAGTTTTAGACAGTTTGATATTAAACTGTTGAGATAATGGCCAGAAATAGGCATCTTGGATGTTAGATTGACGTTTTTTGGAAAAAGCCCAGTAGTCAATGGGTTAACTATACCCCTATTTAAGTTTTTGGTCAGTTTTCAACAAATTCGTTAAATCGGAGTTCCACTGTATTTGATTTTCCCGAAAATATATCTGATTTATCTGTTGAAATCACGAATCACGGCCCAAGAATTAAGCAGATCACGCGTCACAGGCAATACAAAATTCCCAAATCACGGCTGATTTTCAGCTGTTTTCTTGAATCACGCGCTCAATTTCGGCCAATTCCCGGATCACGCACGACCCCTTCCAGACCCTGTTAAGTCTTTGAAGTGGTTCCAAACGCTGTCCAGTCCAACTAACTTTAAAATGCAATTCCTACCTGAAATCCTGAATACAGCAGTGTCTTTCAAAAAGCAAGAAGTCCCTGTAATTATTTCAATCCTGCCAATGATTTAGTTTTGTATTCGGATACTCGGTCTCACTACGCTAGAAAATATTCCTGTTGCCGTATCATGATCAAGAACTGCCCAAATGCTGTGGCTTCTCCAAACTTTATTGCTTCTCCCCTCCGGTAAATTAAAAGCAGTAACATCAGACGGTGGATGCAGTCACATCAGTGTGAGAAATAATTGAACTGGAATTACGAAAACGTCTTCGGTTAGGCAGCATCTTGCAGATCTTGACCATCTTGTTCAGTTTATAACGGCACTTGCAGGCTTCAACATCAGTTTCTCAGGCAATACTAGAAACTGACAGAACTTGTAAAGTACGAGAAAATAGAACTCGTCGCTTTTGGTCCATCAGTAAAAACGGAAAAAATAATAATTTTCCCCTTGAAATCGTCAAAGTTCAACATACGAGATATGTTGATCGCCTGATGTTGTCATGTGACTTTTCCCGCGCTGTCCTTGGTCGCGCGTAGGGTTCCACTTTTAAAGGATTTTGCCGATTTTTCGCGGTAAAATAAATCTATAATTTTGGAGCTAGCTATTTCACCGGTTTGGTATATACTAAAACAATTATTCACCTCAGTGTCGGTGAAAAGTGGTGGATATTTACTTCGCCGCTTCGCGGCTCGGTAAATATCCACCACTATCCACCTCCACTTCGGCGAATAATTGTTAATTATTTACTCGGAAATTTGTATGCCTTATTACTAGCTTCACGTCGACAGCAATCACTTTCATACTAAAATGCCTGGCCCCGGCCGCACTAGGCTGACAAAATTTGTTTGGCGCTACCAAAATATACTACAAATTTTGTCTCCGCCAAATTTTCATTTTGATAAACGCGTACGCACTTGAAAACCAAAAATCATGACAAATCATTCGCGAACCACAACATATCAATCACGTAGAAACCGAAAACCTCTGTTGTTGCTGTGAAATTTTGCATTCAACTCCTCGACAATCTTTTAAAACCAGTACTTTCTAAAGTATCGGTACTAGTTTTTATGGACCGAGGCAATCGAATAATCATCGCT
>MU827071.1:0-14846 GCA_029204205.1 Desmophyllum pertusum | reverse complement strand
AATTCTTTCGACATAAATTTTTGTATGTTTTCTGCAAGTTGACGGTGAACAATGACGACCAGTCCTAATTCGATTCCAGCGAGATTGAACTAGCCTGCGTAGCTGGCAGTATTGTTCCAGAAGGTAAAGTTTTGTCAGCGGAGGGCGGGCAAAATGAGCGGCAAAGCCGCGACAACGAGTGGCGCAAGCCGCGACAAAGCGATGGCGCAAGCCGCGAGAGAGAATACCACCCCAGACTCTCGCCGCTGCGCCGTTCGCTTTTGCGGCTTGAGGTCAGATATGTACCCCACCCCTTCGGGCCGCCCGTTCCTCCTTTATTAAATGTCCAAATAATATTTTCTTGTGCCTAAAAAGTCACTGATTTCATGCAGTCATATTTAGAACACTCGACAGGAGATCGACTGGAGTTTACTTGATACTAGCCTGCTGACATCTGCGTACGTGCGCCTTACCTGTTCACAATCTTGTTTTCAACTATCCAATGAGGGAAGGAGAAATTATCAATGAAAGCCATGTATCTTATACTGACTGTCTGTTTTCAATATAAAGTAAACATTTCTTAAGCCTTTTATTGATTTTAGTCCCAAATGCCCAAAACTTAAAATCTAAATTTTGATCCTCCTTAATACCCCAAAAACAATTACTGTCTCTGTCCAGTCAGAATATGTAAGTGCACTTAATGCACTGAAAACTATGACAACCTATCATCAAAAGTCCTTGGGACACTTATAACAAAATACCATCCAGTGGCAATGTTGTTTGAAGTGGGAAGCCAATATTCAATTTTCGAACCCCCCTGTCCGCCCAAAACAATGTTGAAATATGGTCGCTAGATTTGGGCTGATAAAACTCAACATTGTATTGGGGGTGGGAGGGGATTGAGGTGAAGACAAAGACCACAAATTTTGTCGGCGAAAGGGTGTTGCCTTCTCCTACAGTCAGCTAACCTACTCTTTCAAAACATTTTGAGAAGGCTGCTAACAAATATATTTTACTATGATTTAACAGACAGAGCCTCTGAGGCAATTAGAGAATTGGAAGTGATCAAAGACAAGCCGCGATGTCCTGCTGTGTGCACCATGGCACTGATCCATGCACACAAGAAAGCTAAACTTGTCGACAGGGAAGCTGTTCAAGAGCTGGAGACAAGCTCAGACAGGATCGACAGTCGTGCGGTGAGATGGCGCTGTTTTTTGCTGGTATGTTTCTTTGGGCAGCACAGGACGACATGACAAGGCTCGAGAGTATGTTGACAGGATGATCAAAATGGCCAGTAGTAATAAAGAGGTAAAAATAAATTATACATGTATTGAGCAAATACAGCTGCCTGCAATTTAATTAATATCCTGCTCCAGACTAAAATGACTCACTGTCCACCAGTGGCTCAATAAAATAATATAATACCACATGTAGTTGGAACATGGGAAGCCAAGTTTCATTGCACACAGTCACGAGGGACCGCTTAATCGAGGTGTTCTAAAATTTGACAAAAAATATGGCAAAAACTGATGTTCACTGTGGTGGACCTACACAATCCTATTAGACCAAACAATAGCACTTACACTGATAATAATAATAATAATAATAATAATAATGGTTTTTATTGAACAATATATTCCACATAGTGGTGCTCTTCACTTGTCCACTACCTAATATACAATAAGATTAATAACTTAAAATATAATATATATATATATATGTGTATATACAATTAAAAGGGAATATGGGAAAAAAAAGAGGGTGACCGCTTAACAGAGGGTCTGCTTAATAGGGATTTGACTGTATAATAATGATATATTAAAATGATGGTATTACATTGTGTTTGACGAGCTGTTAAAAGAAACTGGACATGCTTTCGCTTATCGCCATAGTCAAAATATTGTATGTAATCTAACTAGGTGACCGTTAAAATAAAGGTGAAATTACAATAAAATTAGCCAAAATGGGAAGTCTAAACGGTGACCGCAGTCCGCTTAATAGAGGTGACCGCTTAGTAGAGGTCAAGTTTTACAGTAAGTATGGGGTAGAGATTTTCAGGAATTTGATAAGTGACCGCATAATAGTAGGGTGACCGCTTTAACAGAGGGCTGCTTAATAGGGAATTTGACTGTATAATAATGGATATATTAATATGATTTTGTTTTCTCAGGGCCTTCTCTTGCGTGGTTTGGATTGACATAACCAGTGGAAAAGATTCCTATGCTAAAAAGAGTATCAAAATGTTTGATGAAATACTCAGTGGGTGAGTGTCAGTGATACCTTGTAGTTTATTTCTTATTGCTAGACAATTGAAAAAAAAGTTGACTCAAAGAGGTTTTATGCTGAGATAATTTTTTATGCTTGTGTGATAAATTCTGTTTTTAATCCTTCTGTTACCTAAGTTTTGATTTCAATTTGTTTAAAATTTTACCCAGGTCTGAAGTTGTAAAAATCTGGATGCTTTACTTGGAAAGGTCAGTAATTAGCTTTTATATCCTTTCAGTCTCAAGCTCAAAATACCATAATTTTCCCCTCAAATAATTACAGCCCCACTTATTTTTAATTAAACACTTAACTATTTCAGTGTGATTGAGTGAATAAGTTTGGAAGAGACTGGGTAAAAATTTGCAGACCAAGATACTTTGTTTATAACACATTCATTTATGCATGCATGGTTTAAATTATGCATTTGGCACGAATTGGACATAATCAATGAGAATAAAATTAATTGGCAATGAGTCAGGCCTTCTGAAGACAGAAGGTGTGATGAGGTGGCAGATTATATAAAGCCGCGAAATGTTGTGTAGGCAGAATATTTTTTATAAGTGCTCCAAAATAACGTAATGTAATGTAATGTAAAGAGTGATGTCACAATATGGTGTGATATTTGTAGCCAATTAGCACGCTAGTTATTTGATCAGTTAAAAAACAAACGTTGAAAACCTTCCTCTATGCTGTTGTACATGTAGGTATAACTAATATAGAAATTAAGTATCAAAGAGATGTTGAGTCAAAGTTTCGACAAAGTCAAACTCCATCCAACTTGTCTCGATATCATTCAACAAAATATTTACCTTTCAACATTTCCCAGTCAAATAGTTTCAATTTTTGGACATATACATCAATTCAAAGGCTGGAATCAATGTTTAAAACACTTGACTGGGTCTTTTAACTTCCACCATGACTGTATCTATGTATACATAGTAACTACATGTAATTCAAGTTAACTGAACATTATTTATAGGCCAAGTACCTGGAGACAAAGAATAACTTCAGTGGTGCACTAGAACTCATTAATCAGGTCTGTAGAATTTACTCTCTTTGTTATCACCCCTGTAGGGCATATTGCTAAAATACATGGATTTACATTTATAATAAGTAAGCAAAACCATG
Organism: Desmophyllum pertusum; assembly: GCA_029204205.1. Lineage (NCBI taxonomy): Eukaryota > Metazoa > Cnidaria > Anthozoa > Scleractinia > Caryophylliidae > Desmophyllum > Desmophyllum pertusum. The sequence continues at coordinate 11,474 of MU827071.1, read as the reverse complement.
CCACAAGTTCACTTTAGATGAATGTGATCTGAGTGAGTGACTCAGTTAGCCTGCAAAACAGGCATATTTTTGGGTGAGCGAGTGCTGAATATTCCATCGAGTGTTTATAAGCCGCCATCTTGGATTAGGAAAACATTGGAGGCTTGGGGCAAGTGCAAAAGAACGGCGAAGGGAGAGGGAGTCAGGAAGAAAGGCGAGGGAGGAGGAGGGGGAGGGGGGTGAATGTTATATTATTCTAACCCCTCCCCAACCCCGCCCTCTTCCTCGCCCTCTTTCACTCACTCCCCAACTCTCCACGTTTTGCGATATCCAAGATGGCGGCTAAACACTTGAAGGAGATAAACAATCGCAAGCCCACAAAGCACCTGCATTGCAGGCTAGTGACTCAGTAAGTCATACAATCAGGCAGGCAGACAGGAATTCAGCCAGTCAGGCAGGGCAGGCAGGCAGGCAGCAATAAACATGTATTTATAAACTGCATAGTCAGCATGCAGGCACCATTCAATCTGTCATAAATGGGCTGTTTTCGTAGGCTGTAGTGGGATATCCAGACTTTATACCTGCATTAATTGAAAAGATGAGACTTCAGCTTGCTCTACAAGATTGGGACCAAACACTGGAGACAGCACAAAGGTATTTACTGTCAAATTCCTGCAACTTTATTAAAAAATAAAAATTGTAACCTTCCACTGCACTTGGGGATCATCAGAGAACAGCTTTCCTTGAAGTTTGAACTTCTCAGTTTACATATGGTAATTTATAAGAAATCTGAGTAATTTGGCATACTTGTAATAATAAATTACAAGTGTCAATGACTGATTAACATCTTAAATTTCTCAAAATAATAATAATTATTATTTTGAGAAAGATGTTAATCAGTCATTGACACTCTGACATTTGAACCTACAAGTACATCATAACATGTAGCTATTAAACAGGGATGTAGATAATAGCCGGGAGCCGGTAAAAATACCCGGCTGTCACGCTGATTTTCCCGGCTGAAAAACCATGTACAGTCTTTAAAATGGATACCTCTTTCTCCTGAATGTTTTTAGCCAAATATTTTGTAACTTTTCTGACCGTTTGTACCTCTGTTATTGTCTTACCGTAAATAACACGACTGTAAACACGGCATTAGCACGCCATTTTGAACGACGATCGTGTGTTTGCTCAAGGCTCATTGACCAGCGGTGTCTCTACTTCATGTATGCGAAATATTGTACGCCAATTCGCGTTAACGCTTTGCTTATTAACTGAATCGTGGTATTTATTCTTGTATGTATTGTAAGGAACATAAAAGACACATCACAAAGTTTTTCACAGCTTTATTAACAGAAAAACATTGATTCTTGCTTACTGAGAACAGTCCAAAATGGCAATGAATTAACCCCTGAAAATCGAGGGGAAACGCATTTGCGAGAGTCTAGATTTCAAAATTTTCTGGGGGGCATGCCCCCATACCCCCCTAGTAGGATTCTGCCTTCGGCATGATGGGCCTCCGGCCAAGTATTTCCGCCTATTAGCTATATAATCCCGCCTGTCAAAAAATGAATCTACATCCCTGTATTAAACACCCACAAGTCTCCTGTAGGTCAGTGGTGGAGCGTATGATGGGTGTACGGATGGTCATATGTTCAACTCCTGTTGGGAGAACTCAGCTCAGAATATTTTTTCCGAGTAGCTTGTGTCACTGACTGAGTATTAGTGTCTTTCTCATATTTCTACCAAGCTTAAAATATATATGTACCATCATTTCTTTCCACAATTATTATAATTTTGATATTATTTTGTTTCCTAGGGCTCTGAATAGCAACAGAAACTGCATTGAAGCACAAAGGATGATTGTTATGTACACCCTGTGTCGAGATGGAAAATACAGTGAGGTGAATATAACAAACATGCAATTTTATATGATATAAAATAAATATAAATAATAAATAAATACAAATAATAATATAAAATGCCATTTCATCTCTGATACCTGTCCCTGCATTCCAAAAAAAGTTTTAAAGTTGAAAAAATTGTTACCGGTAATTTTAGAAAAGTCACCTTGACATACAGTAATTATCTAATAGTGACTGTGTAAATCAGCAAAGTTATTTGAATTACAAAATTACTGTATCCAATTCATGGCCTGACACACTGTAGGTCAGATTCATGTTAGGGATACAAACTGGTCCATTGCAAATTATGCATCTTGACAAATTTGACTTGACTTGGAAATGAGCTCCCTCCATCTTGACCTATCCTTTTTCAAAACTGCTGCAATGCTCCAGGATGTAAACCCATCTCCTCTCGCTCTTTGACAGCAGTACTTCTTCATGGCATCCTAGGCCTCACTCTACGGTGGCCCACAGAGGCAGTACACAAATATTTATTACAGTACACAAATATTTATTACAGTACACAAATATTTATTACAGTACACAAATATTTATTACAGTACAAAAATATTTATTGCAGTACAAAAATATTTATTGCAGTACAAAAATATTTATTACAGTACAAAAATATTTATTATAGTACAGACCAGGCATGTTTTTTCAAGACAAATATTTTTCCAGTACAATTAATTTTTTTAGGATTTCGGACCAGAAATAAATTTTCAAGACAGAAATATGTTTTCAGTACAAAAATAGTTTTGCAGTACAAAAATATATTTCCAGTACAAATATTCAAAAAATGCAGATGTATACTCCCGCAATCCTTTGCACGTCCACCTCGTCTGCGCCCGCGATACTATCGCGCCAAAACAATATGGCTGCTTGGGGCTCGAACTGCTAAGACAAAAGCTCTTCTTACTTAGAGTTATTTCTAGTTCAATCACTGTTATCACTATTCATCGTAAGAGTGACAATGGCTTCAAGGTTTACAACAAGTTGCCATGAATGCGGATTTCACCTAGACGACAGCTGCAACTTTTGCCCTTCTTGTGGAACAGAGGTAGTAAACGATGATGAAAGATCCCTTATAGAGTATTATTTTTTTAGGGGATATACTTATGAAAGTATTGTCAAACTACTTTCTAAACAGCATGGTATTCAAATAGGGGAGCGAACACTAAAATATCGATTGCAAAGTTACGGTTTGCGTAGACGGTGTCCAGTTTATGATTTAGCTCAAGTGCGGCAGCGTGTAGCTGAAGAACTTGATGGCCCTGGCTGTATGGGTGGATACAGATCAGTTTGGCATACACTTCGACTTGAGGGACTTCAAGTTCCTCGAGAAGTAGTTGCAAACAGTTGTGAGGGAACTCGACCCCGTGGGTTGTGAACTGAGGAGAAGCAAACGACTGAAAAGAAGGAAATACAGTTCACCAGGTCCAAATTATTGTTGGCACACCGATGGATATGACAAACTGAAACCTTTCGGTTTTCCCATCCATGGCTGTATTGACGGATGGAGCAGAAGGATAATGTGGTTGCAAGTGGCACGCTCAAACAATAACCCCGAAATTCCTGCTGAAAATTTCTTACAGTGTGTCACTGAATGCGGAGGTTGTCCAGTCAAAGTACGTAGTGATTGTGGCACCGAAAATGGTATCCTTGCTGCAATACAATGTGAATTTAGAGGTACAGCTGATGCCCATGTATTTGGATCATCTCCTGCTAATCAGAGGATTGAGGGCTGGTGGTCCTTCTATCGAAGGAATCGTTCTACTTGGTGGATCAACTACTTCAAAGATTTGATTGAAAAGGATGCATTTCATCCTGGAAATCAGTTAGAGGAAGAAGCTTTGTGGTATTGTTTTTCTGGAATTCTGCAAAAAGATCTTGATTTGGTAAGGGAACACTGGAACACTCACCGTATTAGGGACTCCAAGCATGACACCGTACCTGGCAGGCCTGATGAATTATTCCTTTTACCAGAATGTAGTGGAGGAATTGATGGGCTACTTCTTCCAATTTCTACAGATCAACTACGTTTTGTGTCAGACAACCTGTTTCAGTCTGATGAGGAAATCAATGAATTTCAGGAGTATTTTGACTACATTATGGCTAACAGCAACTTTAGTATGCCAAGCAACTGGAGAGAGGCCGAGTGGTTGTATCTGCAATTGATTGCTATTGCTACTCAGTGACTGAGGTCAGTAAAGGTTCCTCACATGAACTGTTATTTTTTTGTGTGAACTAAAGTATTAAAAATGTCTCTTGCAAGGTTACATATAACCCTCAATTACATTGGACATCAGAACTTGGAAGTTATAGTTTAAAATTTCAATAATGAAACTAATGACATTTGTATTATTTTCCAATAAATTTTACATGTATTTGGCCAATTTACTGCTCATTCAGGATTGAAACAAGAGAAAATGATGCAACTGCTGTATGTGCCTTTGCAAATACACAGAGAACATAATGTGCAGTGGCAAGAACAAAATTATGGATTTGTGTTAGTTGCAAGCACAGTATTCAACATGTGAGGCTTCCAAAGAAGATCTTGTTCTTGAGCTAACATGCAATGTTGTTTTTTGTTGTTGATATTATACATAAAATTTTATTAATAGCTTACCTGAACATGTAACAAAGAGTTTCAATAATATTATTAGCATATCCAAGCAAGGGTCAAGCTAAGTAGAACTTCCCCAAATGATTTTGGCGAACTTTAACAATAATTACCGAATATTTTTTGGAATGGAACATGTTTGTAACTGGACACTGTAAATTCCTTCAATATGGCATTCCAGTTAGGTTTTACTCTTATTTGTAAAAAAAAAAGTGAAATGTATCTCATGATTACTGTTAGTCGACTCATCAAGTTACTTACACAAAACAAAATTTTTCCCTCACACCATTTCGAGACGTCTAAGGCCTGATTACATGAGCCGGGCTGGCCCCGGGCTGGCCCGGTTAGCTGGGCTGGCTTGGGTTGAGATGACTTTTAGTCCGGTATTACATGAGCCAAGCCAGCCCCGGCCCAGCTCAATTTTTCATATTTACAGAGAGATGGCAGCAGTGTGCATGAATAGTGTTGTACTTGCTGTCCTCTTGCTTGCCCGGTAAGCCGGGCTGGTCCGGTTGTCATGTAATCACAAAGTTTTATATTTTTGTTGTGATTAACAGACGTGCCAAGATCAAAGTAAAACCAAGACAGCCCAGCTCATGTAATCAGGCCCTCAAAGGGAAAATCCCCATAGTCACATAATTTATGTACTCCTTCATAAAAATAGAACAGAAGTGAAAAACTGTGAATTACAAATTGCTTTTAATACTCTATGAAAGCAAAGTTCGAAATGAGCAACCTTAACAACTTTTTTTATAAATCCAAAGTCCAGGATAACTACTGAGCAGTGCTCTTATACAAAGGTAAAACATACAATACTTACCATAAAAGCTCTGTTAAGCCCCCCGGGGGCTTATTTAATTTTAGGCCTCAAGAAGGAGGGGGGGGGGGGGGGGCTTATTAGAGAGAGGGGCTTAATAGAGAGGGGGCTTACTTCAAATCATAAATTTTGGACTGAAAAATTCACAGTAATTTTTCAAACTTTACTAATATACCACTAACTAAAACAGAACAAGAAATGTGTTATGCATCACCGTCTTACAAAATAATGCAATGTCATTTATACCCTAAGTTAGTTCTGGCAATTAAAGACCACTTTTCAATACAAAGTAATTGAAACTCCAGAAAATATTGCTGAAAAGTCATTTACATCAGCCTAGAGGAAAGGGGGGGGGGGGGGGGGGCTTAATACAAATTCTGACTTCCAAAGGGGGGGATTAATAGAGGGGGGAGGGGGGGGGGATAAATAGAGCTTTTACGGTATTTGTTTATTTTTTCTAGCAACAAGAACAAACAACATGAAATCAATGCTGAGCTAGGCCACAAGTTCTTGGTTCCATTTACAAGATCTACCTTGTGAAGTCAAAAGGACAGTATTGCTTACAGTAGACAGGAAGCTTCTGACATATGACCTGACTGCAATCCTTACACTCAATTGTCTTTTAAAAGTTAACTATCTTGAAAAGCCAGGAGAAAAGATAATAAGACAACCAAAAAATCTCAACATTAAGTTCAACATGTACATTGTGCGAAAGATTAGTTTAAATCAGAATCAGTGGTGTCACTCTTGAAATGTAGAAGACCTTTTCAAATCAAACCAATTGAAAGCCCTGTGTAATCAGCTACGGCTTGAAGCCATGATGCTCTTCATGTCATCTTCATTATCGAGATGTGTAGGAATGGTGATTGTAAAGAGAACAGGTAGATGTGGTTGGCCGACATCGACATCCTGGTGCACAACCATGTAGAAAACTGTATATAAATTTTCATTTGGTAGTCCCAGTGGTGGAATAGTACTGGCTCCCACTGCCCACTTCAGGGTTGTTTGTAAAACCATCTGTATCCAATGATTGAATGTAGTTGGTGAAATGGTAGTATGCATCTATTTCCTGTTGCTTCTTAACATCAGACAAATTAAAAGTGACAAGTTAATTCATTAAGAAAAGCTGTAGCTGTTAAACTGGGTGCACCTCCTGGGACAAACACAGGTTTCCACATTAATGGGTGCTCCCTAATGGACTTTAATAGGCCGTAAGTCTTCAACCCCTCTTCAAGTTTTACAATACTGGACATACTTCCTGGTGGGGATTGATCATACATGCAAATTGCTCTGCAATATAGAACAGGAAAGAACTAAAATCAGCACAATACTAAAACACAGCTATTTTATGGTACTGATAAGTCAGACAGTTCTTTTAGTGTACTAATAACATGATACTAGACTTTGCCCAAAGTATTTGCACTTCAATCAAATTCCACAAAGCCTACATGTACATGTAACTGTACATGTCACCAGATGTAATGCACGTTCAACATTTGATACAGGTTCTGGCATTTCATTTGACTTGGGATATCATTATTTTAGGATGTGGGCTGCAAGGACTAGGATAAAAATAATGAATGGAGTCCAAAGAAAAATACTTCTCAAATCTCTGTGCAAAATTTGTCAGTGATCAAAATATCCTTAAGATTTCCTACTCTTAGAGCATTCATATCTACCACTGTGAAACTTAACAATTTTAAAAAATAACATTGAAAAGCAATCTTTAAAATGTACCAACTTACTCTATAAAAAACCTATGTTCTATCCTATAATGCTGAACTTACTCAACTACTCTTTTTATTGACTCTTTGTTTTCTCTTGTGGGCACCCACCGTTATAACCAATGTGTTGAAGAGTATCTAGGAACACGGTCTTCCATTAATATGTTTGACAGTTGATCTTCTGATGCACTAGTAAGCTAAAAAAAAGAAAGGCATTGCTTTCACATATAAATAAATATTCATTCTAAGGCATATATACAGAGTCAGTGCCAATGAAGTACTTTGCCATATCAGTGGTCAGTGTTTAGATGTGTGTCAAAGCATTGTGTGAAAAAGAAGGTTTTTGTATTTCAACAACATTAAATATCTTCAATCTCTTTTATCATATCTTCCTACCAGAGTACTTTCATACACATAATATCCTCAAATTATCAAAGATGTACCTTAAGGCAGGTTTCCTTCAATGATTCATCTTTCAAATCCTCAATCACAAATGATCTGCTGAGTACACTGTAAATTTCAGGTGCAAGGAAGTTTGGGCATGGTCCACCCTGGGCAATGGACATAGCCATGACTTCTCCAGCAGTCACAAAAATCATCCCTTGCCACAGCTAACACTGACTGTGTTGGGGAATCCATCAGGGAACAGCCTGCTGTTACAGAATTCAAGCCATTTCTGTAAAATAAAGGCAGCAATGCATGGAAACATTAGAACATTAGAACTATTCAGCAACCTTGGAAAAAATTGAGAGTGACAGAGATTCATAGCCAGCCAAAAGCAAAGCTGCATTGTACCATTGATGGTTACAAGGATTGACTTTGCCGAGTGCAAAAGCTTGTTCCATACACAGTGCTTCACTTCTGAACATTGTAATACATTGAAAAAGAAAAGGCTAACTGCCTTGTAGTTTTTAATCCATTATGCTAGTAATAAAACAAGATAAACAAGCCTAAGTTGACAGTCAATTAAGATAGATTTCAGTAAGAAAGAAGCAATTTTTCTGATGCATTATCTTTAATTTGTTGCTATTAATCTCAGATTAATTTCTGACTTACAGTAATCAAAATAATGTTTTAAATTATTTTTGACTTCAACCTGCTATAAAAAACTTGCTGGTGTCCAATAACTGTCCAAGTTACATGTATAGCCTACTTAAAGTTTCTAAATGTCTACTCCACAACATATATGCAAAATAAAATGGCTCCATAATCCCTACACAGTAAATCTGCCCACCTGTAAAGAAACTCTCGCTTTGGCCCCCCATCATCTATTGCTGGTTCACCAGAAAAAGTAATTTTTATGGCATTTAATGGAGAGTAGTAGTCATTGCGAGCTCTGGTGAAATCCCACCACAGGTGATTCCTTCGAAACAGTTACTCTTATTTCCTCTTCCTTTATGTTTCCTGCAAAGGGCTTACTAATTTCCTCTTTCAGTTCTCCTTGTTCTTGAATAGCACCTTACAATATAAATAAAGATAACATTATACCAACTCAATCAACTGCCTTTCTTAAAAACCATGGACCACCTTTTTTCAGACAGAAAATGCTATGCACTGTGTACTATGGCACCCTTAACCTATTCTTTCAAAATATTTTGAGAAGGCTGCAATCACAATAGATACATTTTGGATCATCCATATCTGGCCTAATTTTTCCTGGCAAATGTAGTAATACTTTGCAGAGGAAGCAAATCACATTTAGCAATCCAATAATAATTTATTATTAATTTTTATTCCCAATAATTGTTGCTTTAAAATTTTACTTTGGCCGCTTAATCTGGTTTTATTTACAGTATTATACTGATATTGGGACTTTGATAGCTGGCTGCTTAATTGGGGTTGGCCCGCTTAATAGGTGGCCGATTAATCGTAGTTTGACTGTATTTATTAATCATATTAGTTACAAACTATGCAGGAAGCTTGGAAGTTCGACATTAACCAAACAGATTGTGAAACCTAGAGTGTTTACACAATTTAAGCATATTTTAAAATAGTATATTTACACAGTTATAATATCGTAAATTCGTAAATGAACCGCAAACCTGTTGAACTGGAAGATGAGGAATTAGTTGGGTGTGGATCCGGAAGTTCTTCTACAGGACTGAGCACACATATCTGCATGTTCCTCGATGACATCGATTGGAAACCTGCCCCAGCAGGTTGGGCAGTTGACAACAAGGCGGGTTAAATGGTCCCCTGCTCCAGCTCCAGCTCCAGATGCAATAGATGTTGATGGGAACTGCAGGGCTGTTTGCTGTGGATACGCTAATGCTCTTTGCTCTCTCTGACCCAACATCCCCAGAGCTCGAGGATGGTTTTGGGTCGAATGTCGGTTTAATCAGATCTTCATCATCACCACTGGAGGCAAAACCAAACAACTGATCGTCCTTTTCATCCAGATATGTCTCGCAGTTCTTCAAATACGTACCCCTTGAGGGAGCAGATATAGGAGTTATTTCTAGCATTATCAAAGCCGGGATTCTTCTTTTAAACCCTCCGTAGAGTAAAAGGGTTCCTCTGGGTCTATCCCAGGGAATATGCTTTACTTTCCACCTGCCATCCTTAAAGGAAAGTTTGTACTCAGTTTCTGAGTTGGAACCGTTGATTGAACGAACAGTTGCTTTTTCTTCAATGCGGCATCGGCGAATCGGCTTTCGGGGAAGGGCGCTGTCGAATGAAACCTTTTAAAAGGCAAACGTTTGCTCACCACGTTTAATCGTTTTTCCTTATCGTCATGACCCAACGTTGATCGTTACTATTTCGTTCTTCGACTTTTCTCTTCTTTTTCCCGGCCTGTTTACGAACAAAGAACGAGCTCCCTCTCCGACTTCTTTCTGAGGACTTGAACCGATTTGGAAATTCTGAAGAGAAAACTTGGCTGGTCGGAGTTGATCACAAATCGTTGCAGTGTGAAGCAGGCGGAAGGTAAAATCTTACTTTGATACCACATTTTGGGACAAAACTTGAAGTTGTTTCTAAACTGAATCCACATTTAGAGGCAAAATGGAAGTGGTGAAACAAGACGCTCATGTTGTTTTGGCCGCGAAATTAGTATCGCGCGGCGCAGACGAGCTGGACAGCGCAAAAGGATTACGGGAGTATACATTCTCTGCATTTTTAGAATAGTTGTACTGAGGAAATATAATTTTTGTATTGAAAAAACATATTTCTGTCTTGAAAATTTTTATCGGTCCGAAAATCACCTAAAAAAAATTACTTTACTGGAAAAATATTTGTCTGTGACCTGTAATAAATATTTTTGTACTGCAATAAAATATCTTGTGTACTGTAATTAAATATTTTTTGGTAATGCAATAAATATTTTTGTACTGTAAATTAAATATTTTTGTACTGTAATAAATATTTTTGGTACTGTAATAAATATTTGTGTACTGTAATAAATATTTGTGTACTGTAATAAATATTTGTGTACTGTAATAAATATTTGTGTACTGCCTCTGTGGGCCACCGTAAAAACCGGCGTATTTACGAAAATGATGTAATTTTCCTTTGTAAATAAAATACGACGAAAAACGAAGATGTCTGATGATTTATTGATCAGTCCTCTTTCACAAGACGAATTTGTGACTCTTCAGTTGTTGTCCAAGGCGTGCAATTCAAGTCTGTTGACAGGTAGGTAAATTTGTCTTCTTAAAAATTCGCCGTTCACGGCTCCTCAAATTACATGGTTTTATTTATACAATTTGTAAGCGGATAATGTGCAATAGCGAAAGCTGATTTTTGGTAGAAGAAATGTCAAAAGAATAAGCTTTCTGCCGGTGTAAATGATTTTGCTTCTTGCATTGCATTTCTTGGTAAAGCGACATCTAAAAATATTCAGCAATTTTCGCATGATGTTCCTAAAACCGGCGTACCGAACGCTTCAAAAACCAAACAAGTGAAGCCAAGGGCTGATTAAAAGAAAATAGTCTATTTTTTTACCCAAATAATCCCTGGCTCATTTCTTTATACAAGAAGGATTAGAATAGAACCAAGTAGCCGCTTTCAATCAAATAATAATTGTAACCTTGTAAGTTGCATCCTGACCCTAGCCTCTCGTCACGCAATCTACCGCGGCTCCTTCGAGCCTGAACATAATAGGTTTACATCATCCTCTAAAAGCCTTCTGGATACTTTTTTTACTTTTATTTGTAAGAAATGAAAAGAACAGGTGAAATATTACTTAACTTCGCATTTTTTTCAAATTCTCGGTATTTTGTGGTTACTTTTGGTGTGACCAGAGGTCTATAACTAGAGGTTTCCATCTCTGGTATTGGGTCTTGGCCCATCAGATTCGCAGTTAGGCTATTTTTAGACATTTTTCGCGCGAAACCAGCAGCCAATCACGTTGAACCATTTTAATGATATGCGAGCGCTACGCAAAGGCAGAAACTTTGCCGGCCAAGCTTGCCGGCCAAGGAAAGGCA
>MU827070.1:0-14865 GCA_029204205.1 Desmophyllum pertusum | reverse complement strand
CTGGAGATGCAATCTGGTGCATTCTGGGCCACTTAAATTTTTGGCATAATGCCAGGATCCCATATTGAACCAGAAAATGTTGAAAAAAATGCAGTTGTGGTTTGTGGCTCAAACAGGACTGAATCAATAACTTTTTGAACAAACAAAATATCCTTAGTAATGTTCATATTGAATTAAAATACAATATATATTAACACATTGCACTTTCCTAAAAACCGGCCATAAACAGCCAAGAAGAGACCACAGGACTTGTACCACTTGTGACTGTCAATCACTGTTCACGCCAGAGGAGTCTTTGATAATCAACGGATAGAGTTGGGAAAATGTCTAACAAAGCATGCCTAACTGTAGCACGAAACGTTAAATTTTGACTAGAGATACACCCCACAAAACAACTTGGATTTTTTCCTCCAAAACCCCCCCCCCCACCCCCCCCAAAAAAACGCGACCTTTCACTACCATTGACACTCTTTGTCAAAAAAAAATATTCCTTTTCCCAACGTTTAGGCCAAAAACTTTGTCAACGTGAACAAAGACGACTGAAAGGCCAAACAAAACCACAAAATAATATGAGAGACAAAAAAGAGAGCAGAGAACGGACAAAAAAATAAAAGGAAAAGAAAAGCCTAAGTCAGGGTGGGGTTTTCCAAACCAAAAAACTATGGTTGTCGAAATTTTGATTTCTGCGCATTGCCCGAGGAAAATATTGAATGCGTCTGCTTCTACGTAGAAAAGGGGATGTTAGTTGCCACGTAGTTTAAAACTAAGTTTTAGACAGTTTGAACATTAAACTGTTGAGGAATAATGGCATGAAATAGACCATCTGGGATGTTAGATTGACGTTTTTTGGAAAAAGAAAAAAGCCCAGTAGTCAATGAGATCCGGTTTTTTTTTGTAAAAGAAATTATTTTTTAAAGAAAATTTTTTTTAACTTTTATTTTTAAGAACATATTTTTTTTTTTTTTTCGTTCTTTAATTTGTTTTTTTTTTTTGGTTTTAATTGTTTTTTTTTTTTTGTTCTGTTTTTTTTTCTAAATTAGTGTTTTTTTTTCTTTTAAGAATTTTTTTTTTTTTTTTTTTTTTTTTTAAGAAAAAATTTAAAGAAAAAAAGATTTAAAGAATTCTTTTAATTTTTTTTTTGTTATTTTTTTTTTTGTTTCCCAGTTTTGTTAAATTTTTTTGTTTTTTTTTTAATTTAAAGACGTTTATTTTTTTTTTTATTTTTTTGTTTTTGTTTTTTTAAATTTTTTTTTCTTTAAATTGTTTTTTTTCACGAAATAATTTTTTTTTCTTTTTTTTTTTTAAGAAAAAAAAGAAGTTTTTTTGTTTTTTTTTTGTTTTTTTAAATAATTATGTAAGTTTTTGTGTTTTTTTTTTGTTTTTATTTTAAGATCTTTTTAATGTAGGTTTTTTGTAATATTGTTTTTTTTTTTTTTTTATTAAGTTTTTTTGTTTTTAAATTAAAGAATTTGAAAGAATTGTTTTTCTTTTTTTTATATTTTTGTTTTTAAGAAAATTTTTTTTTTTTAAAGAAAAATTATTTTTTAAAAAGAAAAAAAGAAAGAATTTTTTTTTTAATGCTTAAAGTTTCCCCCACCTGTTTTTTAATTTTTTTTGTTTTTTTTTTTTTTATTCGTTTGTTTTTTCTTTTTTTTTTTTTTTTTAATTTTTTTTTAAAAGATTTATTTTTAGGGTTCTTTTTTTTTTTTTTTTGTTTTTTTAAAGAAAAATTTAAAGAAAAAAAATTTTTTTTTTTTTTTTTTTTTATTTTATTTTTTTGTTTTTTTTTTTTTTATTCGTTTTTTTTTTTTTACCCTTCCCGCCCTTAAGTTTTGGTTTTTTGTCAAGAAATTTTTTTAAAGCTTTTTTTTTTTTTATTTTTTTTTTTTTTTTTTTTTAAAGTTCTTTTTTTTTTAATTTATTTTAAGGAATTTATTTGTTTTTTTTTTTTTATTTTAAAGTTATTTTTGTTCAAGTTTTTTTTTTTTTAGTTTTTTTTTTTTTTTTTGTCTTTTATTTTTTTAAAGAAAATTTTTTTTAAGTTTGTTTTTCTGAAAGGGTTCTTTTTTTTTTTTAAATTCTTGTTTGTTTATAAAATGTTTTTTTTTTTTTTTTTTTTTTTTTTTATTTTTTTTTTATTTCTCCCATGTTTTTTATTTAGTTTTTTTTTTCGTTTTTTTTTTTATTGATCTTTGTTAAGGAATTTTAAGTTTTTTTTAAAGAAAATTTTATTTTTTTTTAAAGAGAATTTTTTTTTTCTTTTTTTTTTTTATTTTTTTTAAAGATTTGTAAAGAAATTTTTTTTTGTTTTTTTAAAGAATTAAAAGGAAATTTTTTTATTTTTTTTTTTTTTAAAGAATTATTTTTTGTTACAGATTTTTTTATTTAATTTTGTTGTTTGTTTTTTTTTTTTTGTTAATTATTTTTTAAAGTGTTTTTTTTTTTTTAAAGAGTTATTTTTTTTTTAAGTTATTTTTAAAGACAAAAATTTTTAAAGAAAAAAGACGAAAAATATATTGAGAAAAATATATCTTCAAGTAACGAAAGGCAAAAGCTCTGAAAATAACCCAGATTGCAAAATACCATCCGATAGACGTTGTTTAAAAAAGAAAATCCTAAGCAAAAGGGGAGCTGCGGCCCCTCAGCTCCTCCCCTAAATCTGCCCCTGTGATCACTAACTGTATTAAATTATTTTGTAATTTAAATATTGTTTTTTATGCCACCAAATTCCCAGAACTTGTGTTTAAAAGAAAGGTGCAAGGAGAATCAATTTTGTAAGTCTAGAACTTAAAGGATTAATGTACGCAACTGCATGGATTTATTGGTAGATGTCTGAAAGAAGTTATTTTTCTGCTCATAATGCCAGGTCCAATGGCAACCTTGGGAGAGAGCACCTCTAGGATTCTGGATACAAAAGCTTTGCTTGGAGTAGAGCACAGGTAAGGATACAATAATTATTTCCTTCCTTTGAGGATACAACCAATCAGAAGGCTGGAGAGCTGTTATACTTATTCAGCACCAGCTAGATAATGTTCATGATCTCTCATAGCTTCCAGTTCTTTCCTGCCAAATATTAATTGGCATATCTTAAAATAATTATCCTAGTGTACATTGTATGTTTTCTCTTCTTTGTTTGTATAACCATGGGGATGAATATCCCACATGCGACTTGAATTTCTATACTGGAAAATTAAGTCACTTGTGCGATATTTTCAAGTATGCCACTCAAAAGCATTATTGACATAGCATACCGTAAAATTCCAACAATAAGCCCCTCCAAATATAAGCCCCCCAAATTTCTAAGCATATAATACCCTCAAGAAACATATGCGATTCAGCGAAATAGGTTGAAAGACCGAATTTAATACAGAATGGGCAAATGTACATTTGTCAAACTGTAGGAGTCGTGTAGGCCTGTCACCTTTTTATACTAAGCCCTCAAAAAAGTCCTTTGAAAAATATAATCCTGGGGCTTATTTTCGGAATTTTACAGCAAGTACATATAAAATTATCCATAATGCCACACAGATTATTTTACCAAATTTCATATCATTGTTAGAAACTTGAATGCAGAAAATGAAATGAAGAAGAGGTTTGGATCTCATATTGTCAGAGCAGAACAAAGGTGAGCTGGCCTTACCTTACCTTTTCAAAGTTCCCTCAAGGTTCTGAGTTTGTATGTACATGTATATGTCTGAGGGTCAAGCAAGAAAGAAAAAATACAGTCTGTTTTCCAGTCTGTCTCTGTTTCAGTCAATAATCAATCTCAATCTCTTCTTGCAGACAAAGAAGAGCCCATCAGCGGTGTATCATCGCTCAACAAGGTAAATTCATGCATTTAAGTCATCAATCAATGTAATATATGTTTCTTTCATGCATCCATTACTTTGATAAAGTGCTTTGAATTCCATGTCATACTGCCCCAATTAATAAAATTATTTCCATACCAAACAGGTTGGTTACAGTGAAGCCATCATGGCCACACATGGGAGGCAACTGGTTAGTGACATGTTTCTAGACAGTTTTGTGTTCATATTGTGTTATTATGGTACTTCTCTTTCTTTTGTTTATTGTTTGATATCAAAATATTTTTGTTCTCCTTATAGGAATAAACATGAAAGCTCTTGGAAACAAAATGTGGGTAAGTTGAACCTTGGGTACATCAGTGTTCCAAATAAGAGAGGGGTCTCAGGTAAAAAACCTGACAAGGTTGGCTACCTGACGATTTGGTAAAGCCCATATGTATTGAACTGTTGCAATAGACCTTTCTCCAAAATGGCTGCTGCAAATTCAAAATGATTAAAATTAAACTGAACGGAAAATCATTACCATCACCTGAAAGATCACCTCTTTTTTGGTAATCGTGCAGTTTCATTAGGTTAGAGTCCTGAGTCGAGAAAACGAAAGTTGAAAACTGGAAAAATTTAGAGACGTTTGTATGACTGTATACCCCCAGTCATACAAACATCTCTTAAATTTTCCAGTTTTCAACTTTCGTTTTCTCGACTCAGGTAGAATCTAACCTAACGAAACTTTGTACGATTACCAAACAGGAGGTGGATTCTTTCAGGTGCTGGTATTGATTTTCCACTCAGCTTAATATGAATTTGCGGCAGCCATTTTGGAGAAAGGTCTATTCCTCATTGGCACCTTGCCTTTATATCTGGAACCCTGGGTACATCCAAGTGTGTTTTTACTTATTTAAAGGAGATTAGTCAGAGAAGAAAGACTCTATTTTTGCCACAAGTGTTTCACAGATGTCTATATAATTATGTACATGTACTTTAGACGTTCTCTAGAAATTATTTTAACTGCTTTAGAAGTTGTGTTTTTATTGTGTCTGTTTTTTTAAGATTTTCCTTATCACTTTTTTAGGTACAGCGACTTTGCCTTTGAACACTCCCCTTCTTATCAGGAAGTCCAGTTTCTATTTCTTGATGCAGTGGAATCATTAAACCCCAACAACATATCTGTAAGTGAATACTTTCTGTTGTCATTCTGCCATGATATAAACTGGTTAAAGCAAACATGTAAATGGACTATGAATCAATTTGTTTCTTCAGGAACTGACTCGACTGAGTTATTATGCTCAGAAGTAAAACTCCATTCCATTCTTATATTGTGTCACAGCTGGTGACAGCTCTCTGAGCTCAAACTGTTGAATATAACATAATAATATAAGTGTCTTGACTTACCCATTAAACTTTTAAGTGCCTTACCCATCCTTTGGAGTGTCTTAATTAGCCATTAAAACTCCCATCACATAATGCCTTGCAAGCAAATGTTTTGCATAAGAATTTAAGAACTTATTTCCCAAAAGAGAGAGATTTCATTGTATAGGAACCCAAATATAGCCACTGTGACCTGATGTGAAAGCATTCTATAGACAACTTGCTACTGTTGTTAAGTCACAGTTATGGTTAGGTCTGGTCATTTATCAGCTTTGTTTGGTAACAGTCAGAATAGAGTGACTTTTGCATGTATGCATACAAGGTGCAGCACATAATAAGCTGGCTGATGGGATGCTTAAGTCCATCGCAGGTAACCCTCAGCGGTTTTATTACATTGCCCTGTCAATTCACCGGTACCCATTTTATACTCCTGGGTGGAGAGGGCACTGTGATGCTGGCCAGCGCTCGCAGCTGGACTGCTCGATCGGGAGTCCAATGCGCTAACCATTAGGTTAGGCCTCTGTGTCCATAAACAGACCTGTAAATGACAATACTATGGGTAATGCCACAAAGGAATAGAAAAAACAAAACTTGAGCATCAGGCTCTTGATTTTCATTTGCATGGTTTCAACCGTGCATCAGGAGATAAACAAAATGCTTGATAGTCAGGTAAATGTTGATATTGTTATGTTGCAGCTATTTTAAACACTCACCCTTACCATGTAGACTCTCTGCTGCAACTCAGTGAAATCTGTAAGATGGGAGAAGATTATCAAATGGCTGCAGACTAATAGGTCAGTGTCAAGACAGTAGCTTGTACCTCTCCTCCTGTTCAATAAACCCCCACTAATGGCCTCATTACTGTGAATGCTTTCTATTTCTTGGCAATAAACTGATTGGGCAATTCAGTGTCAAATAAACCAGGAAGAATGGAACATGATAAATAATAAATTTTATGAAATTAACAAGATACTATGTGCGCTCTGATTGGCTCGAAACCAGAAAATTGCTTTGTGCTTTTATTTCATAAAAACAATAGAAAACGTTTTCCCTGTGTTTCCATAGAGCCATGGTAACACTCGTGAAAGTTTGGGAGAACTCGAAATTGCTGTGGAAACACAAGCCTGTGGCTCATGTTTCCACAGCATTTCTTGTTTTCCCAAACATCACTTGTGTTACCATAACTCTATGGAAACACGGAAAATGTTTTCTATTTGGTATATATAATATTTACAGTGCAGACCAGAACGGAGTAGTTAAATTGTGATTAGGTCAGAATAACAATTTGATTTTGATTCTTTTATGGCCAAATTAAGGATTAGGGTGCAAAAAATGTGACAAACATAGGCAGGTGTAATAATTATAAGAAAAGATCTGAGTGAATGCAATAATTATTGATACAATGCCATCATTTTACCTGCCCATTAAAAAAATGCTCAATTACCATTTGATTAGTTTAAAACTTGGAGCAAGTATGAGACCTTTCATCTTTAAATACTGCAACATCCACTGACAGTAACGTTTATGTTGTATTTCAGAAAGAGCCCTCTATTGTTGTGAACAGAGTTTCCATACTTTGTTCACCTCACACAAGGCTGGTCAAGGCTTGACTACAGAAGGGCAGAAAACAGGTAACGTGACTATCAGGTGGCTAATTTAGGAACACATTAGGTGGCAAAACCCAACATGCGGTCATACAAAATGTGTTATAATTTGACAAGAGCCAACATGATTCTGTTGTCCAATCTTATACAGGTCTGTAATCCCATTAAAATCCCCTTTAGAACTCTTAAAAACTAACAACTTAGCAACTAATATTAAATGTTTTTAATTGGTGTGCATAAATGACATTAATGGAGCTAATTTATTAGCATACCATTATTTTGTAGCATTAAATATATTTTTTATTTTCATGCAGCTCCCTGATCCATTATGATAGGATATTAAACAGTATATTCTGTCTTTGTGGGTCATTCTTTATTGCTGTGTTTCGTCAAATCATCTTTGTGGGACAAAAAGGTAATACATTGACAGTGATGATTTTTTGCTTTTTAGTTTCTTTTGTGAGTGCATGTATAGCTTACCACATGCGATGAGAGTATGGAATGTTTGTCATTGCTACAGGCGCTCGATCAGCACAGCTTGCTGTTGAAGTTATCAATAAATTCAATCAGTCAAAATCAATAACTTTATTACTGTGTCAATATCTACTAGCTGTCCACAAGTGGACTACCAATTGGGGACACTTAGTTTACAAATAAAATTACAATAAAATATCAGATACGACTAATTAAGATTACAATATAATATTAAAAACGACTGAACTGCTGAACTAATGCAACACTTCTCCCCACTAACAGCTGCTTAAACAACAATCCCACATTGTTTTATGGGCTTTGTTTGACCATAACCTGGAGCCTGTCGCACAAAAACTCACCAACTTAAACACCAATCAAAGGTTGTGTCTTATTTGTGACCCTAGCATCAGAATATGGCAAACACACATGACGAGCCAAATAACAGCTGACAAAAGAGACTAGGAAAAGAGGACTAACCACTTAAAATTTTGTCACTAATGTAATTTACTGATTGGAATTTTAGGCTGCTACAGAACAGCTTTGGAGTTGTGTAAGCGTCCTGCTTAGGTGAGATTGTGAAGTCTTTTTTATTATGCAGAGTGCTACTATTGTGATGGTTTTGGTAGACTGTCATGTTGATCCCCTAGGCCCTGCTAGGGTTGTAAACTCTTGAGGACTATTGCACAACATGACATGTGAGCATCTCCTAACCTCTACCTTAACTTATTACTATTGTATTTTGGCACAACTACACACGTATATACAGTGAACTCTCTCTAAGGCGGACATCCTTCGCGACCGCTTACTAGGCTGTCCACCTTAAAGAGGTCGTCTGCCTTGTAGAGAGTTTCGGTAAATGAAAAATAACCGAAGAAACTTGATTTGGTTGGGGACCAGCCAAACACTGTCCGCCTAGAGAGATGTCCGCCTTACAGTGGTGTCCGCTTTGAGAGAGTTGACTGTTATTTGTTTCAGATAACCGTGCACTACCTTATGATACACTTCATTCTAGAACAAAGTTGCTTCACTTTTAATTGATGATTTTGATTTTGTAAGAGTACTCTGGACTATAAGATTTAATCTGTGTGGACAACTGTTAATATTAAGTTTTCATTTGACTCTTGTTTTCAGTCTAGATCCAGATGAAGATCCTCTTGGTGTTCTACTTATGATTGATTACTATTGCCTTACAGTACCGAGCAGTTCACTTACCTCGTCAGACTATTTGAGTAAATGGAACAGGTAATGCATATTAAAAGTCTTTGAACCAGAAGGGCAGGTTTCATCCTCTCTTGCCACTTGCATATTTTGCCAATTGCGTCACACCAACAAAACCGCAAGCTACACAGACTCGTTTGTTTTGAGCATTAGCCCTTCGTCGGAAGCACTTACAAGAGGCTTACACTCGAAACATCAGCTTTCCAAATTTGTTACCAAAGTTAATTTACCTTTATCAGCTTCAATGATAATCAAACTAAGTGTTTCACTTAGCCCACCAATGTAGCTCACCAGTTTACTTTGTTTTTTTATATGCTCAGCACTCTTTAACTCTTTATAGTCCCACAGGAACTTAGTCTCAGCTACCAAAATTTTGCTTTCTCTGTGGCTCTCGCATACTTCCAAATCCAACAGACAGCAGGGTCAGACAAGGCGAGAGCCTGATGAATTGGTTAGTAACTGCTTTGCTCCATGGTAAAATAAAATAAACAACTTTTCGGCTGATTTAGCACTGCTGTGCCTAAATATGGATATCTGTAAATCAATAAACAAAATTATCTGGCAAACTTCGCACGCATTGCGGGGCCTATTGATGCCCCCCCCCCATAATTTGGTCAGCCACAAAAGTGCATTTTGCCTACTGTAAACTTCGTTAAACTTGCCCCTTAGTGCATTGTCGAGGGGAAGAATTTTTAAGGAACATGACGGAGCGGAAGCGCCTAGAGAAGCATGAGCGCATATAGTTGAGTGCTTCTTGCACTTCTTGAGTGTTCTTAAACAATCCCCAAGTGCTTTAAGATATACAGTAGAACCCCGCCAACATCAAAACTCGGTTAACTCGAACTCCGACCGCTGATCTTGTACTCAAACCCATTCCCGCTTGCCACTGTTTTTCAGTCATTTACTATCTGCTAACTCGAACCCCCGTTATCTCGAACTAATTTGTGTTTCTCTGGGAGTTCGAGTTAGTGAGGGTTTGCTCTACTGTAAACTCGATAATGCACAAGGGGCACGTTTACTATTTCTTTTATAAAAAGGTTCAGGGAATTGCGCGCATTCAAACTTGTGTCATAGTGCATGCTTTATTGAGTGATAATGAACTCGAATTGACCAAATCAGGAGTGCGCGTTATATGACTAAAATGTTATAAAGGAGTAACTTGTCAACACATAAAAAGTACTTTCTTTACTTTCTGTTTATTTTTCCCCTTACCCATCCTTATCCTATAGATGTTATTTCCTTTCAGCTCCAGATGGCATTGATTATGTTTCCAATGGTAGGTGCCAGTGCTGTTCATGTGGTCTGACCTTGATTAATCCGAATAGTTGTTGTAAACCCAGTCATGATTGTATTTGTATCTGATCGGCTGAAAAAAAATCTCCTATTGTTTATATTGACCCCATTTCTGGTATGCAGCTTTCAGCTCACATACAAATTACAAAAAACTCCAGTTGTACAGTTGTACATACTATGTACAAACTGGGCCAGGTTGTTTGATGGGTGTTATAACACTATCCACTGGATAAATCGCTATACAGTGGATAGCCGTAGTTTGTTTGTTAACACTTATCAACTGGATAGCGATTTATCCGGTGGATAGCGTTATTCCACTCTTTGAAACAACAGGGCCCTGGAAGGATTAAAAAGGCAAGTGTTGCCCCCCGCCGAACTTGCTACTTGTAGCATGGTCTTTAAGTAAACTTTCAGTGGGACTAATGGTTAGAGTGTTTTGGACTTGAGCGGTCAAGGTGCGAGCGCTGGTAATTGCATTGTGTTCTTGGCCACCCAGGAATATTAAGGTAATTCAATCGAAATAGAAGTTACCACTGGGAAGTTTGCTGAAACTTTCCCTAGTTGAAACATTGTGATGCAATGATTCAAAATCATAGAATAAAAAAGACTAGCGTCACCAGGCCTCCGCGGACAAGAGATATAAATCGACTAAAAATCCCTCATGATTCCTTTAAAAAATCACACACCAAAAAAACACGTATTTTTTCACGTTTTCAAGTTTGTCATTATTAATGTTCCTGCCAACAAGAGAATTGGTCTAATACTCCTTAGTATACAAAGGAGATGATTACTAGACTTAAATATGCGGTCGAAAAAAAAGATAGGTCACCACGCTGGTTTACGAGAAAACAATCATTTACCCTCTCTGTTTGTGAGCATAGCCACAATGAAAAAGCCGCCATGTTTTTTTTCTAATGTAGCGGGAGCGCCTCACACCCCACCCTTACGCCCCGCGAAATTGTATGCGCAGAAAGAAGACAGAGGAAAGACAAGATGACGCAAGGCCATACTAAGGAATGACCCTTAAGCGTGAATTGTTGGTTGAACCTGAAAAAATGCTTGCGTGTAACTTGGTGTTGGACTAGCATTCCCCAGGGAGCATGTAGCAATACTCCTTGTCAGCTTCATGCTATGAAAACCAGCCGTGTTAAGCTCCCTGGCAGTGAGGGCCAGCTTGGCCCGAACGTTGCAGCTTTACGTACCTTTATCACTAAAAACATATATACACGTGTTGTGGCTGATGTCCCGTTTTGTGTGCCATGTTTTTAAATGTGAGTACTGACAGCGCTGATTTTATCTCCTTAGGTATTGGCTCCTCTTACGGAAAAGTGTAATGTTGCACTGGACACCACTCTCTATCACGCACTCATTCTTTTCTCCTGTACCAGGAAACAGGTCATTGTTAAACAATCCGTGTGGTTTTCTCAAAAACTAATTCTGAATTTGTTGTCCCCCCCCCTGAACACGAACTTGGTCAAATCTGTTTAGAAACAGGAGATGGGAATATAACTTATTGCTTACACTGCCTCAAGAATTATTTAATCCAAACTTTGTGGACTTTGTGGAAACACCATTTTAGGGATAGAAGGGATTGCATAACAGAGGCCATCCATTGGCTTAACCCTTTCACTCACAAGTGTAATTAAGATCAAAATTTCGCTTTAAAAAATAACATTTGTGAAAAACAAACAGCGCCTTTTATCCCGCAAGCCAAACAAATATACAAGGTTTTCTTCTACAGACAAAAAGAGTAGACAAGCACATTTATAATTGACTCATGTTCCACTCTTCAGTCAAATCGTTAAAACAATTGATTAAACCTGAACGTCATCGTTTCAGATTGTGAATAGCAATCAAAAATTGCTGAGGGGTGGGGAAAAAATGAGTCCATAAAGAAATCATGTATTTAGGGTTGAGGCTGTTATTTTCATGAATTTTATTAACGCTAACGCTACCCGCCTTGACTAGCCTTTGCTATTTGTGGGTTAGTGTGGAAAATTTTCGTTTAACACGTTTTGAACTACAGTTATACAGTTAAATTATGTTTTTTATCAGCTTTAATCTTTTGATATTTGTCTGATAGTGAGCCCATTGCTTTGAAGGCAGCCTTGAAGCGACTGTACATAGGCAGACCATACCTTTATGCGTGGAAAGATCCCGAGTTTTTTGCTAAATAAAAAAGCGATATAAATCTTTGTTACCTGACTTGTGACAATTAGCGTAAAGATTAATTTCGCTCAAAACTCGTCGCCAGACACGTCATAATCGCTATATGTTTAAATTTGGGGATAAAACACACTACAGTTTAGATTAGCCAAGCCTCCACTTTCCAGGGGAAACCTCGCTGTGAAGGGGTACACAACTTTGTCTCTCCCAGCAAATTAACGTTCCTATAATCCTTTGTAATCTATTACACTTCTATTAAAGGGGAAGGTGCCACCTCCATTTAAGGGGACACTTCTCCTTCCCGAGGGCTTTTCCCCTTGTTGGAGGATTTGCACCCCTTGTATTTACCCATAATACAACACACCCAGTACAATTTAGTGTAAACCACTTGTTTCTTGTCATGCCAGGTCAAAAATAATAATCATTCTTCGTGCAAACCGTGACTTGTGTTTGGCACTTTGAAACTTTGCCACCTAGACAATATTTGAGTGCGTTCGTTACAGTCTTGGAAGGCGTTGGGTTCGGCCCTAAATGGTTAAAAAGTTTGACGTCGGGCCCAGTGTGCAATTGCTCTTGCGGTCCGTTGTGTGTTTTCTTGGGTGCGGTCTCCACCCCCCCCCCCCCCTTACCACCCCCGGCATTGACGGAAAACTGTTATTACTCACGTTTGAAACAGTCGCCTATCTCACTCCCAGGGCCCGGTTGTCTCGAAAGCCGATTAACGCTAATCGAGGATTAAAAGTTAATCTAAGCATTTTAATTTCTCTTGCTATAAAAAGGTGTTTTTTTTCACTGTAAAATGTTTTTGCCAAAGTTTGAGCGTAAGGCAAAGTCAAAACAGAAAGACAAAAAATATTAACAGAAGAAACCCTCACTGAAAAGTTACACAAACTGAAATCAATACTTCACGCTAATCCTGGATTAGCTTAATCGTCCTTTGAACAACCGTGGCCCAGGAAGTATAGAATGGGCTAACCAGCGAAAAATTGGTCACAGCAACCTAGCAAAAATGCTGGGGGTAACCTGCGATGGATCTTAGCATATTCATCCAGGGGGAGTAGCAAATACTCCTAGTCACTTCATGTTACAAAAACCGATGTTTTTGATTGAATAGCGAACTTGTTAAGCTGTTAAAAAACGGTTCTGTTTCGTTTCAGGTCATCGACTGGCTTGCCTTGAATGCTAAAAAACAGTTATAGGAAAGAGTTGAAGCACAGCGTTCCTTTAGGGTGAAGATTGTAAATACAAGTCTGAGTTTAACCTGTAAGCCTCCCCCCACCCCACCTGTCTTATCACTGAATTAGACTAGTAGAGCAGGGGGGTTTTTTTATGCTCGAAAGTATATTTTTTGTTTGTTTTGGTTTTGCAAATTGCCTGAAGAATGTAAGTAAATAAAGAAAAAGGCTGCAGCATGCTCTAATTATTGGCTTTTTATTTTTATTTTTACTCCACCAATCAAGAGCAAAAACCGAAACCAAACCTACTTTGTCTACGTGCGTTTTTTCGGGTTGCGTTTTTCCCGCGCTGGGCACCAGTTACATGATTTTTCTTCGAGTTTTCGGTTGATTCGTTGCTTTGTTAACGTTTGGTGTGATTGTCCAGTTGTTATTACTTCAGATGTTGGTTTTACGACAGACATTGGGAAAACACTACCACTAATCGAAAGTCCATCTGGTTTTCTACCACCTGTTTTTGGAAGCCTCCATCTTAGACAGTTTCTCTCTTCTCTTCTCTTGCTTGTCTTAGTATTTTTGTTATCACTGTTTTCATTTGCTTTTTTTTGCCAGGCGGCAAGGTGTCGTGTATCAGAAGGAACAACCACGAAATGTTTACAGACACATAGTTATGTCAGGTGAGTGACGGTTTGATTGAACTCTGTCTACCAAGGCCAAGTGGCTTATCAGACCGGCGCTTAAACTCTGGTTTCCATAGCATGAAGTGACTAGGAGTATTCACAACTCCCCCATGATAGGATAGCCTAAGTCCATCACAGGTAATTCTCCCGCATTTTTGTCAGGGTTTTGCCCTGACAATTCGCCGCTTCCCATTTATACTCCTGCGTGAAGCGAGGCACTGTGGAACTTAAGTTTTTCTTGCCCAAAGAACACAACGCGAAAATGACCCCTGTGAGTTGAGGTTACATAGGTTCGCAACCCTTTCACTTCCTAGGAGTCAAATCCTTGAGTCAATAAATGTGCGTTTTGTAATTTTTGGAGTCTCGTCGTGGTTGGAACTCTAGTGTGTGGCCATTTAAATGAAAGCTATTGCACAGTACTTCAAGTGGTGTTTGTTTGTTTTCTGACATTTTTGCCAAAATTGAAATTTCAAGATTTTTTATTCAGTTTTAACATTAAGGCACTATTGGGAGTGGTCTTTGAAAGGGTTAAATGTAATTTAACCACGTTAAACCAACAACGAGTATACAGTCAGCTGGTCGTAACGTGGTCAGTGAGCTCTAATCACTTGCCTGGGCTCATGATTCAAAACATACCTGTACCATTTTACCAAATAAACGACTTATAAAGGAGGTTACTCTGGGCTAGAACAAATACTTTTTGATGCAGAACTTTAGCCCTGGCCAAGAACGGATAATCAAAGTGATCGTAACAGAGTTTTTCCTTGTTGTAGTATATTAAAGATGACCACCTGACGTCCCTTCCTATGGTGGAGATCCTCTTGGGCTATGCCACTTACTTTAACGTTAAGTCACTATTTAATCTCTGTCAGTCAAAGAAAATACTCCAAATTTTTATCTGTATTTTTTAAGTCATTCATCGGAACCTATCGTACATGTAATCAACCAAGGTATGACTGGCGCTGTTCAATAACGCTCATTGTCACATCGTTACATTTTGTAAAAATTAATAATGCTTACATGATTCCCTCATGCAAGCACCACGATTAGTGTTTTGTGAGAGCTCCAAAATCGTTGTGTAAGT
>MU827069.1:0-14902 GCA_029204205.1 Desmophyllum pertusum | reverse complement strand
CAAAATAGTACATAATCTAGAATGTAGAGATGGACCACCACACCCTTCTATTAACTACCCTCCAATGGCGTTTGAGAGTCTTCAGGCAGTAAATGCAACAGAAGCTTCATCCTGTGAGTTGGATCGTTCATCCTGATTCCGTTTCGTTGTCAACTCTACACGCTGGCTGCTTGGACGCAATTTTCGCAGAAAGCTTTCACCAGGCCATGGGCCTTTGGCGTGACGTCATCCCCCTCTATTTTCACGTCTTGACTTCCGACTTTTGAACAACTCACTGAGAATTGGACGATCGATGAGTTTCTCGATAGAAATGGGGGGGGTAGTGTGCCTGTCAGGTTGGCGAAGTTCGTCGATGATGAGTAGACAACAGCCCCTTTTCCCCCCTGGAAACCGACACAGTTACGGCATCCACCGGCATTCTTTCTTTGGCAAGCTCGTATGATTCAAGACCAAATGTGGACGGTTTCGAATCGATGGTAGAATTTGAGCATTTCGTGCGCGTTAGTTCGTTCCTCTCAGCAGAATTATGTCTAAGCACTAGCAATCAGGTTGAAGTTGTCATCTCCCGAATCGCACTGAAACTCAGGAGAATGCCAGGGCAGTCCTCCCGCCAAGGTATTACACAAAAGGCTCTTGCCAATATGATTCAAGCAAAATGCATCATGAGTAGCTATTAATTAATACGTACAACGTCACAAACGATGTATTTTGTGTTTAAACAACAAAAGTCTTACAAAATATTTGACATTAATTTTAAAAATTAAACAAGACGTTTTAAGAGGTTAAGAGTCAAACAGACATTTAGAAAAAGCTCGGCCTACGGTCATTGTATCTCTAGCTTTCTGATTGCTTCGTTTACTTACAGGTTGTACTTACAGGACGCCTTTTTTGACCAAATAGTGCATGGTCCAATACAATGTGTTTGAAAGCATAATATTACCTGACATAAGTTCTGAACTGTTGGCTCTGTCTGAACTTTTTGAAGTGTCATGAAATCCACAGTCGAACGACGGAAATGCAGTTCGGTTACATATATCAACCGGGATCGTTGTTTAGAGAGCAGTCGCGGAATGAGTGGTAATCTAAAGCAAAAGATAGTGTGATTCCATTACGAATAATGGCAATATAAACACAACATCAAAGTCCTAAGCTAAAAGGCCGAATAATTTAACGAAGTCTAAGTCAGGGCCGTGGTTTAAGATAATTTACACGAGGTCTAAACCTACTTATACAGCGAGGTCGGTCTTAGTAGCTCATTGTTTGTTTTGGAGTCTGTGTTATACTCCTTCTAACAGGTTTTACTGTAAATGACCGTTAAGACATTTAGGTTAGCCAGTTCAAAGTCGAGTTAGGCCACACGGTTTTGTAAAAAACACCTGTCTAAACTTGTTTAATATTCGATTTCGGCCGCAAAAAGTTCCTCTTTTGAGACTCACTTGGAGTAATAGCCCTTCCCTGACGTCTTTTATCAATATTAATATCGTCCAAAAAATTGAGGCACGATGATGCATGAAGGCCGCGCAAACTTTGAATGCTGTTGCTTCGTGAAAGTACGCATTCCAGAATGCTCCATCGAGCTCGTCCTTCCAATCGAGTGGCAGGAAGACGGGCAATTTGCAATCAGGTGGCAGCCATCTCCAGAAGCATCTTCTGACATCTTCGAAGCACCTTGACAATGTAAGTATAAATACGAAATTACTTTGGGTTCAAACCTCGATATCGATAATAAGATATATGCGCACAATTAATATCGTATTGGGCCTAACGTTAACTTTTCAAGTTAGCTTATCATAGAACAGTAGAACACCTATTAAGCGGCTCATCCACTCGGGGAAGATTGCAGAGTGGCTGCAATAATAAGGGGGTTGGGGGCCTGCTTAATAGGGGTTTTTATTTACAGTATTATAGCTTGATATTGGGACCTTTGATAGCTGGCCGTTTAATAGGTGGCCGCTTAATAGGGGTTTCGGACGGTAGGTTTTGGTCGCAAAATTAACCATCATTAAGGCAAAACACAGACAGCAATCAAGTAAGTTTGTTAGCTTTAAATACTAGTACGACATGGTTTTTGGTTGTATTACATATTTGCACTCTTGCGATTTTTTTTTCACCATGAAATCTCACTAGTTTATTTTTCCGTTTTTGCTTGTGTGCTGTTTACCCTTGCTTTGTGTCCTTGGTACTGATGGGAATGATTTTAAATATACGTTGTTTCCAGAACAAATTAATTCTGGTAATGTGTCATCAATGGACTTACTTTCATTTCCCATGTATCCTCTGTGGTGTCATCTGGTAAAACATCCTCTTCTTCAATGTCATTACAGACTTGCATCACGATGGAGGGAATGGTGTCCTCGTGATATCCAACAAAAGCGTCCCCAGTGGAGAAATCCCTACATCAATACAACAAAACAAGAGAAGCTGAGGTAGAAATATCGGAGGACAACAAAAAACACAAAGACAAGGGCCATCACGATACCTGATAACTCAAATAAATATCGAGCAGGGTTGGGACCCTTTGAAATTTGGATCTACATGTACAGCTACACATATCTATGACTATATGTTACCTATTACGCTTGCTTTGCCTCGTGACCTCAGAAAAGTCATTGGTCCAGGTTCTCAGTTTCTCTACCAGTTTCCATCTGGTCTGGAGTCAAACTTGTTAAAGTCACGAGGTAGTGTTTCTCTCAGACGGTTGATGAGCGGAATGGGAAACGTGTTGTAAACCACGTCCTTTTCAGCGATGACTATTAACCTAAGAATTGAGATGAGAGGTTTACTTTGAAAACAAACAAACATAAAAGCAATGGAAGCAACCTGTAATTGACATATACTTGACTGATTACCTACAATCCAACGTTATCATATAGATTAACTTGTTGTAGATTTAGAGCGATTTTTTGCCTACAAACAAGTCGTTTTACGTTCTGGACGAGTTAGTAACACTATCTGCCACTTCTCCAACTGAGGAATGATCCTGAACTAAATGGCAGACATCAAAGACAACATATGATCTAAGGCAACCTCTTGTAAGACTTGCACCACCCACCGTACGCGTGCCAGTCTCAATATTTCATATGAGAACTATGAGGTCAAATCCTACTGGTAATGAGAGTCGATTAATGATTTTGTCAGGTTATGTAAAGTAATTTTTAAATTACTTTACATAAAAGTGAACTAAGGTAATTTTATTTGCTTATATCTATGTATGTTTTCCTTGAAAATACCAATACAAATTGAGATAAAAAAATTGTTTAGATTATACAGTTTTTGATGTATCAAGTGCAACAAAAAGGTGTAGTTATTATAAAAGTTAACATACAATTAGATGTAACTTCCTTACTTGAAATCATCATGGACACGACATTTGACGCGGTGAGTACCGAGTCCAAGATCCACATACTTCTGTCCTCCAAAGTACACATAGTACTAGAGATAAAATATAACCAAGTGTTGGTTTTCAACTTACTACACACAACAGACTCAAAAACTATTATTCATTGATCAGGACTCGCAGGATTGCCGCGCAAGAAATAACTTCATACTTTTAAAAACGCAGTATAAAAGACCGTCACGTAAAGGCACAAGAATTTTAACAAAATATGACTACTTGTTGTTTCTTTTCGATTCTTTCAACTTCAGTATTAATGTTTAAAAATACCCAAATTAATGACATGCATTAATCGGTAGCTAAGGGCCTCCACAGACTAGAGAAATAGTTGTCGATCATAAAAGTTGTCAATAACAAAAAGACAGTGTGTGAAGCTAGTTGTCATTAACTAAGGCCCTTAGTTATCGACAACTAGCTTCACACACTTGCTTTTTTGTTATCGACAACTTTTTTTATGATCGACAACTAAATATTTGACGACAACTATCTCTCTAGTCTGTGGAGGCCCTAAGAAAAGCAAATAAAAGTGCCTGATTTAAATTGATGACGTTAGCGAGATCGTCGAATCACCGTGTCAAAATAAAACTGATATTAAATAAAAACAAAAGAAAATAACTAAAACAGAAACTTAATGCATACCGAGAGCTTAACTAAGGAACTAAAAACCAAATCAGTTTTTTCATACCTGATTTTAAAGCGTCACGTAGAGACTCTCGTAGAGACTTTCGAGGTTTAACAAAATCACTGTTCGTCCTGTCTCCATGCAAACCTTGATACGGTTGATGTTGCGACAAATCTGCAGACATTCCAAAATAAATGTGAAAGGTACTTTTTATTATCGTGTACTAAAGAAGGGAAACAGTCAGTTCTAAATGTGAAAAATATTTGTTTGTTTCACTTGATGTCACTGAATGCTCTCAAGATCTAGAGAACCTGTTATACATTTTACCTGAGTGTATTCCTGGTCATTTGGAAAACTACTTCCAAAGATTACCACCGCATCATCTGCTGTCTTCAAGAGATGCTGCTGCATGATTGGCAAGGCGGCGTAATTTTCCGTCAGTATCAAAAGGTACCGGTTCTCGCTAAAGAAGGGAAGACATTTCAATTACCCATTAACAGCGGTAGCCTTCACTAATGATACCAGTTAATAATAATTAGCGTCAACTAAATGAGATGAAAGGAATCAGAGGAATTACCTGAAATTGGTGCGGTCTGCCACATCTTCCCTTCCAAGACTAGCCTCGATTAATCTGATTGTTGTAGAAGTTTCTGCTCTGACATCATCATCATCATCCTAATAAGGCAAAACACGTTATGTTTCAAAAGAAACACCTTCGACCTACCAAATGCACTCGAAAAAAGCGAGTATCTTAGAATCATGAAAATTAACTGTTTAAATGTCACTCTATCGATATTACGCCACAAACATTCACTTCTGGATTGCACCAACTAGCTAACTTACATCGAGGAATCACCTCACGATTGTTTCTAATGTTTGCCTGAATTGGTGTATGTGCTGGAAAGGAACAAGTTTCTTTCCTTTCAGAGGGCAGAACATGAAATTAGGGGTCTGATCATCGTACGAATAAAAGTTACTTCTTACAATCGAAACAACTTTTAAAAACGTTTTGTCTTATGGGTTGACAACTAAGCGAAACATGTTTTTCTAATCCGTTGAAATACCATGAAATAATACCACCTGTTACTTAACTAGAGCTGCGGATCACGATTTCTTTAAAAAACTAATAAACGTGGTGTAATTTAAAATAACTCTCTCATGCTGATCATGGTTTCCAAAAAAGGTCTACTCACATCTGGGTTTCGGACAGTAGCGTTTGAATATCTCTACAGGATCTCCTTCAATTAGGCCTACCAAAGTTTCTCTTGATAGCGTGTTCCAATTGATGCCAACGAGGTCTTTCGCCAGATTTCGCAGCGATGGAATAAACCATTTTGACAAGGCTTATATGAAAGACAAAAGAACAAGTAAATCATCTAACATCTAAATTGAATCCCATTAACAGCAAACAAGTAATAAGGTCAATAGGTACGTCCGAAATATCACACCTGTAGAAGTCACGAAAGACCGAAAAATTCTTCTTTGCCACATTTCTTCAACGTTGCAAAATTTCTCTGTTCTTTGTAAAGTTCTGCATAACCATCGGCCAGTGGAGATATCAGAGACTGAATACGATGTTTTCACCTGTTTGTCTGTTGAGCAAATTCCCCTGCAAAATCAACATTCAAAGGTCTAAGCGAGGGTAATAAGCCTGTAGCTAGTAGAAGGAAAAAGCTCCTAACAGATAAACTTTTCAGAAGGAAAGCAGTCACAGAAGAAATATACAAGAACTATCCAAAGCCTAACGTATAATGATCGAAAGCCCCAACTGGTGAGAATATAGTCAGAGATGATCAACGATTTTGAACCATTTCGTCCCAGGTTCAAAAAGGTACGGCAAGGCTTACATTTTTTAAAGATCTGCTTTTAGGAATGTTGGTGGCACATCAAAACATTATGTTAATGAACGCCAACTGTCTGTTTGAAATGAAGACTTTCTTCTTACTTACAGTGCACTGTCCTACCAGTTCTCCTACGTTAGGCACTCCACGCGACAACATGATACCGCGGTTCATTTTTGCGGGATCTAGGGCCCAATTTGAGATCCCAATGAACGCTACACGCTGGGCTTTTTCCTCAGTTTCGATGACGTCATCAGCAGAAGACACACCATCCTCAAGGAGGCGGATGGAGGGTTTTAAGAGGCATAAGAGGAGAGTTCCTCCGCCAGGCCAACCTCATCAAGGACCACAACTGATACGAACTTGTCCGGATTTTTCCCTTCTTGAAGCTTGCTACATTGGCGGAAGGTCGCCACGATACCCTCTGGAGTTGAAAGAGGACTGCACTGATAGGACGGCCATGTGGACCTACAAAGTGTTAAATGAATATATACAAAAATGAGCTTAGGAGAACGTCGAACATTGGATATGGGCTGAAATAGACAACACAGAAACAGA
This sequence comes from Desmophyllum pertusum, assembly GCA_029204205.1. NCBI lineage: Eukaryota > Metazoa > Cnidaria > Anthozoa > Scleractinia > Caryophylliidae > Desmophyllum > Desmophyllum pertusum. Next base: position 8,487 of record MU827069.1, on the reverse strand, counting down.
TGGAGGTAGTAACCGGCTTGCCATGGCAAATAAGGTTTTTTGGTCCTGAAATAAAACCATTTTGCCAAACATTTATTTACTTCTTACAGTGAAGAGCGCCCTAATGTTGCCACTCGACAAAGTTTTTGATTCATTTTTGACCACTTTTTGACACCTTGTTAACAACTTTACGATGGCTTTCGATTCGTTTCAACTGGCCAATCAAAATACAAGAACTCTGAGACACGGAGTTGTCAAGCTCCACGTTCGCGTTCTGACAGTTGACATCTCCGCCTCCCACAATTCTTGCAATTTGACCAGTTGCTTGTTTAAATAGAAGCCACGAGAAAGTTGTCGACAAAAGATGTAAAAATGTTGTCAAAAATTAATCAAAAACTTTGTCGAGTGGCAATGGTAGGGCGCTTTTCACTATGACGTCTTAAAGTAAATGTATCTAAACTAGTCTTGTCACCTGCTTGAAGGTCTTGAAGAGCTCCGATCTGGCGGCATCTCCCTGCATGTTGTCAGCAACAACAGTCTTGGCCAGGGATTTGGAGCTGCCTGGTTTACCAACCACAAACAATGGAATCCTGAGCTCAATACACACCACCATCATGAACACATTCTCGCTCAAGGCTGTGTTTCGTGCAATGTTAGGGCCGAGTTCCAACTCGTTTAGCACAGCTTTCTGACAGCTACCACGGGAAAAATGGCGACGCATGAATAAGCTAATGTGATGCAACTGGTTATTAAAGCACACTGATAAACAAAAGATAATGATGCTAATAAACTGTGAGGATCTTTCAAACATGTCCAGCAAGGAAATGAACGAAACCAAGACTCTCTTGGCTTCGTTCACTCTCTCCTTTGTTGACGAAACTTGTTGACGCAAAACTGGCAACAACAGAACGTGACAACTTCCCTAACTTAGTAAGCCAAAGATTAGAAACTTTTATTAACTACTACGGTCATCCCCATAAAATTTGTTTTTTTTCCATCGCCCACGTGAAAGTGGGTCGGTCAGTCGGTAAAAAAAAGAAAAGCCGAGAAAACGAAATATTGACAAATTATACATATATAATTCCAAGCGAGCCATGATTATATGTTCCCCGAGACCACCATTTTGCAACGAGGCGATATCACTCTGAAAGATGTCATTACTGATTTTAAATTATAAGAAAAGCATATTAAACTTTAAAACACCCGAGAAAAGGGTGCAGGCAATGAATCAGAAACTTTTTTTATTGAATTTTTGAAAATAATTGGGTCGGTCGGACGATGGGAAACAAAGCATTTTATGGGGACGGCAAAATCAAGATTACTCTCTTCTTTCAAGTTGGTCAACATTGCTTTCAAAATATTGAAGGAAACCTCAAAATAATAGATTATTAAGGTAGTAAAACACCAAAGAAGTAATAATAAACCGAAAGCGAACAAGGATGGTTACGACTGTTGACGAATGACGAACTAGAAGATTGGCTATTTTATCAAGATGCGCCATCCGAGACGTAGCACCTTTAAATTAGATCAACAATAACACAAGCTTGCAAACCTTGAAATTTCACGGAGGATCTGTTTTTTGTCCACCAGGAAGTAAACATGGCGCTTTGAAGCTTTGTGCCACCACAGTACGGTATTCCTCGCGCCGCTCCTGCAGCTTGGCGTGATAACAAACGCCAATGGCGAGCACCAAGGCACGAGTAATGGGTGTAATCGGTTCCTAACAGTTATAAACACGATAGTGTCGAGGTGAGGTATATCTGGATCATTATGACTGTGTACTCTATTTCATTAATACGCAATACATGGTAAGTAAAGTGAATACACACAGTAATAGCTAAAGAGTAGTGGCATTCGTTCCATCTCTTCTGGACGTTCCGTTACGGTTAAATCTTCGGTTAGAGTGAGTACAGGCCCACACGTATCCTGCTATCCCGAACACTGCTTCGTTGAGTTAACCCTATTCTGCCTGGGATTTTTTTTCGTTCCTGAGCCTGGGGTGGGGGCGGGCAGATAGTGCCCCCCCCCCCCCCCCCCCCCCCCTATGTATCTCGAAAAGTATTGACGCTATGAAAATGAAACTTACATGGTGTGTAAAGCATCCGAAAATCTTTATTTTAGTGGCAGTCACGTGTCAATTATGACGTCATACACGCCATAATGACGTCATAAATGAAAAAAATCCGCCATCTTGGATCCTAAATCTTGGACTTCTAAATAGTTCAGAAATGTCAGAAAATCTCCAAATTTGCTTTGAAAAAATCAAGAAAAATATAAAGATGCTAAAACGGCAAAGATTTTGAAAGGATTTCATCGTAAAAAGCAAAAATTTTATGAAAACTGAAAATTAAGCTAAAAAATCAACAAATTTGGGTAAAACGATCTGTATCTCGAAAAGTATTTGTGCTATAAAAATGAAACTTATTACATAAGTACTGAGATTTACTCACGATAAAACGATTGCGTATAAATGATACATAAAATCCATTAGCCAATAGGAAACGCGAACGATGAAAACTCACTAGTGAAAAAACGTCGTTCGTCCAATCACAAACGCGAACGACGAAAACTCACTAGTGAAAAAAAATCGTATTGGATTTTCCCGCCATTAGTTGACAGTTGTTTGTCGCTGTAAAATTTAAACAAGGTTTCAAGATTCGTTCCGACTTTTTTAAATGTCAAGAAAATAATTCAAGCGGATACAATGAAAAACTCCCAACAGGGAATGTAAGTAATGGACCAAATATCAAGAACCGAAGCAGCCGAAAGCCTGACATCGACTTCGAGAAAACAAACACAACATCGTCCGACTGCCGTTTATTGAAGTGTCGTCTCAAAAACTTTCGTGCGGATTGAGCTCGCTACTGGAAAGCGGCGAAGGGAAATTTGCCGTCAACTAACTTCAGGTAATGTGGGGGAAGATAATTAATATTGATTATGGATCGATTTTATATCGAAATCCACGGAAAGTCGACAAAACTTCAACTTTGATTCATTCATTCAGCTACGAGCTCGGCTGCATGCAAAGCGGCATAGCTGACTTAATGATTTTTGTGCCGTGGATGTAAACAAAATCATGTTCATTCCTCGTTTACTGACTGGAGTACATTTTAATTGCATTTCTTGAATTGATCAGCTGACTATTTGCTCTGTAGAATATTTTTGATGTCGAATTAAACTTGCCGAATTATTTGCAGTTGAGCTGAGTTAAGATTATGTGAAACTTTGCTTTCGCCTCGGCGACGGCGATTTTGAAAAAATATATTTTTTTACTCAACATTGTAATATCTCAGTACTCATGTAATAAACAAATTACTTCATGGTTAGTTCGCTTGTACGATTTTTATTCACTCGTTGTGAAGAATAACAAACTCACTCCGTTTGTTATTCTTCACAACTCGTGAATAAAAATCGTACGCGCTCACCAACCATGAAGTAATCTCTATTTATGTGGTGAATAAAGCATTCAAACATGTTTATTTTAGTGGCAATTACGAATCAATTATGATATCATATCACGCTGAAATAACGTCATACTTTAAACCTGTCCGCCATCTTGGATCCGCCATCTTGGATTTTTCAATTGTTCAGAAATGTCAGAAAATCCCCAAATTTGATTTGAAAAAATCGAAAACAATATAAGGATGCAAAAATTGTAAAGATTTTGGAAGAAACTCTTCGTAAAGGCGAAAATCTCATGAAAACGGACATTTAAACTGAAAATACCAAATTTGGCTAAAACGGCCTGTCAAAACTTGGTTGCCATGGAAACATCAAGTCACGTGATCAAAAAATTGGCACATCAAAATGTTCCCAGATAGATTTTAAGAAAAGTCATAAAGTTTGGCTATGATTGCTTGAATGCTCTTTAAGTACGATAAATTTGAAGTCAGCGCGGGCACTTTCTGCCCCCCCCCCCCCCCCCCCCCACCCCCAGGCAGAATAGGGTTAAGGCAGGAGGTAAGGGTACGTCGAATGCATTGTTTTTGCTATATTCTATTCTGACTTGTTTTGTCAGTTCATTTCATCGCGAAGTCTGTTCTCTCACTTGATGTTTCCTGAGACGTTACAGTGTTTGAAGGAAATATAAGTTTCCTAGAGGATATGATGTGGACAATTTCGTTTCCATGGCTACATGTAGTATCCACAGGACTTTTTAAACTTAACATATCATGTAACATGAATTCTAAAAAATGAATTCTAAATATGAAACCAGGACAAAAAAATGGATTTTCAAACTTACCTTAGCTATTCACACACAAATAAAACAATACATATTTGATAGCCACTTTCTTCTCAAGTCACTCTTGTGTATTTTTTTAGAAAAATTAAGCCTGTCTTGTTAGTATGACACTGACGGTACCCAAGAAGGATAAAACTTGCCCGGCTATCGCCCCTTTCTCTCTCTCCCAGGCTTCGCGCGGCTCGCTTTCACGGAGCCTATTCATAGGCTACCTAAACAGTCCCTCAGTGGCTGCCAACACTAAGGCTCTATTTTGGGAGGTTGGGTTTTATGAATTTCTTTTTTATTGATGCCTTTACAGCCACGTACAGCATGGGTTACAACTTCAGTTCATCTATCTGTACTAAAAGAACACGGTATAACTACAGGCAAAAACTAACCATTTGGGAATAAACAATTATTACTAGTTCTTTTAGTATGTTTTATTATTTTAATTTTTTGCGATCTTTGTGGGTCATTTAAAACATAAAAGGGCATAACTACTTACGTCATCCATCATCTTCTTCGTCACACGTCAAGACCTTCCTCCCTTCGTTTGTTCAGTTATCACCCTTTCCATCAGTCTGCCAAGTGTGTCCACGTGGTTATAAAACCAAACCATCACTTGCATGGCTCTCTCAACATTCACGAAGACTCACAAAGCTACACTCGTCCTTAAATAGAAAGACTGACAAGGCTTAACATCTCTTCATGTTAACTTACAGACTGTCAGAAAGTAAATGAAGCAAAAACCCTGACGCGTGCATTGTAGATGTTACAGTGGAACCTCTACTTCGGGACACCTCCATTAAGGGACACCTCGTTAAGGGGACACAAACTTTTGTCCCGGGAAAATTAACGCCCATAACCTCTATTAAGGGGACGCTTCTCCTTATCCCGAGGGTGTCCCCTTGATGGAGGTCTCACTGTACTTCATAAAATACTGCTCATTAATTAAGAGGTCCTTACTCTGATTAACAATAAGAATAATTAAAATACTGACAAATTAAACATTTCAGTGCTCAGCTATATTTGAATGCAGCCAGTAGAGTAGCTCTGGTGATATGTAGCCTACAATACGATACATAGAAGACAAGGTTTCCGCAAAAATGATCAGAAAGAAACGTTTATAATTCCTACCCACCGACTGATCTCCTCATATATTTTTGCGAAGCTGCTAACACTTCCGCGACTCCTTGGACCGTTGTACGAGTCTCCAGGTAATTGACGTTCATGCAGAATCTGAAAGAAAGAAAAAAAAATTATAGAAGTGGTATCTGGGTAAATTGAAGTTCTAGTGGATGAGCGTTAGCCCGAATAAAAAAATACTCACATAGCGGCTGACAATTTGATTGGTGTACAGTCTCTCTACGTCGGGTTTCAGCTGACGCAAAATCCCATATCAATGGGCGCATGCTCCCTGGCAGGGCGTGCACGCGGTACACTAGATGACGTAATGGGATGTGACCTTGTAGGAATGGCATGTATTACAGAGTTTAATTTGTCTCGCAAGTATGATATTAATACAAAAATAATAAAAACAGGCGACAATTAAGTGTCCCTCTAAAATTAATTGAACGTGTATATGATCAGTTGCTACTCGCGCTTTGCACCATTTTAATTCTGAGGTGTTCCATAATTTACCATGTAAAACGGATCATCACAGGGAAATTAAAATGTCTTGATATAGACCAAATATTAAATTCTTCCAAATAAATAATTATTCATACCAAGGCGATCTTCTGATTCATCTGTTTTTCACGTGGTATCCAAGACCTGCTGACTCCAGCTTATGAATCATGTCGTCGGTGTGCCTATAAGATAACAATTCCATTGACGACCATCAGGTGTTGCCTATAGTGTCACTAATACCTGATCAATAATAATATCACTATCATAATATCCATTTTATATAATGTCTAAAAATTTATTCCACAAAATTTCGTGACCAAACTTAAAATCGTAATTTATCTGAAAGCAGATGATCAACTGTCACCTTCTGTAAGGATTAGCAGGCGGCAATTAAACACTGCAAGCCTTTCAAGACCCTGTTCCAACAGGTCCGTCCATGGATTCGTCGTCCACCATGACCTCTCTTGATCATGTCTCAAGTGCATCAGTAGTGTTTGGCTTCATCAAAGAAACAGAACCGTTTTGTCAATGTTCTTCGTCTTGGTTTTCACGAGCCATTTCTTCAGCATGGTTAACTTTTCAGCTTGATGTCTTCGTATGTTGTACCACCGTTGAACCTTGTCAACAAACAAATAGCTTACATGTTGCGAATACGAGTAGATAAGAAAATATACGTTCTAAATTATATTCCCACACTCACTCGCAGCCAGCATTTTCAGGATCAAATACAGAATTAAGATACATCTTCCCTACCCAAAACGCTGTAGTGAAAGGCATTGCGGCTGATTGTAATAAATTCCAACAATAAAATGCCTCGCAGTCACATGTTTCTATTCTCAAAAAGCGTTTCTCGGCGACAATCGTCAGTTGGCCCCCAATCTTACATAACGCCAACTTTAATTTTATATCTACAATAAGTATCATAAGTTCTTTATGTGATGACACTACTCAAACAACAGGCTCGTAGTTTTGTTCCAGTCCCAAGAAATGAATCTGCAGAACGCAATGCATGACATGTACATCCCTAACCCCGCGCCTCCGACTTACATTAGGACGTAACTGTTATAGACCACACAAATCATTCAAAAATACGCGAGAGCTTTCCTACTGTTATGCAATGAGAAAAGATACAATAAAGAAGCAAAACAGGACGACATCGATAGTTTCTGCTGCTGTTATATGCTGGCCCTCATAATTACGATACGTTTACCTTAACAAGGAGCATTGTTTCGTGGACCGCCAGGGAACCTGCTTGTAAGCCGCAAACAATGTACCGCGGATTAGACGGGTCTTACCACAGCCAGTCTCCACCCATCACGATCACCAGGAATATTACATCTGTTGAATTAACAACAGTACCGATCGCTCTAAGACAAACGTAGTGTCATGTCACACTGATTTAGTGGTAAATAGCTTCCTGATTGTGTGTTTCCAATTCCGTTTATCCAAGGGTAAACGACAGCTAAGAAAATCCCGAAAGTAGTAATTGGTCGTTACTTTTGGTTTTAGCAGCCTTTATAGCTAGCTTCTCAGGATGGCAATTTTCAGGTGGTCGCTACTTAACAATTAGATTATGAGCTCGAGATTTCTATTATCAACAATAGAGTCGTTTCTGTCGAGGAACTATCGGTCGCTGATAGTGTCCCGCGGAAAGTTTTATGTTTCTAAAAAAAACAATATTTAGCCCGAGAACGCAAGTTCGAGGGCTAATATGCTAGTTTTTTAGAACATAAAATTTCCCAAGGGCAAATATCAGAAACCGATAGTTCCGCAGTTGTTCACCACTAAATTTTCCGTGCGGACGTGCCTAAACTGAAAAACCTCATTAATTTGATTTATTTCGATTTCTAAACACGCTTGGAGCTTCAAAAATAGTTTTTGTATTCAACTTTTGTCTCGTAAATACGTACAAAACTTTAGGTTAAACCTTTCGGTATTACTTTTTTCAAAAGTTATAAATCGACTGAGTGATTTTTCAGTTCCATCTAAATGAAGTAGGCATTTGTATGAAAAACGGCGCCGAAAACCTGGCGCGGGTTCCGCCGAGTCAGTTGAATCGCTCAATCTCTTCTAATGATTCATATATTCTGGATAAAATTGTGCAAATGAATTTAGCATCAAAATGGGAAGATCTGAAATAATTGTGGAGCTGAACATTATATTCATTTTACAAGTCAAACGGACAACTGAACGGAGTCGAAAGGTTTCCGCCACGTGCGGGCAAACGCTTGAACGAACTGCAGTATTTATAAAGCTTCGTAACCGATATTTATTAGCTGCTGATTTCAAGCTGGAAATTGACAGAAGCCTTCTTGGAAATACAAGGTAACAATACGAATAGGCTAAGCTTAAACTTGTGGTTGTAAAACAGGCTGTTATTTTTTGGACGAATTTGTGTCCGGTTTAACCGATCTTTCAGTAAATTGTTTAGTGCTCTTTCATTCGCATTTGTTGCTACATTTACAGGAAATTTGCCATTAAATATTTCGTTCCAAACTTCGGTGCATGCCATATGTTATGAAGAGAATTGATAGAAGAGTAAATTCTCGCTCTATTTTTTAATTTATTTCTCCGCGGATGGAACACTATCACGTCACGTGTTTCAATTTAAGCCAAAATCAGAATCAAAGAAATTTAAGTGGTGAACTATAAGA
>MU827068.1:0-14941 GCA_029204205.1 Desmophyllum pertusum | reverse complement strand
CTTTCAGTTGTTTTAGCCAGGGGCGGGGAGAACACTCCGCGACGCCTGGGACGTTTTTTGTATATGAATCATCCAACAAAATATGACGTCACATCCTGTAAAAATTGCCCCCCCCAAAGAGTCGTTTTTCGCGAACTACCGAAATCATAGTTCGAATAGACATGAAAATTTCTTCGTTTCGTTTTTGAACCTATGGTTTTGTTGAATTTTATAACTTAATGGAGCATAAAGAAGTTGCAGAGATATTGCTTCGTGACTATTTCAAGCAAAGATTTCGGCAAAAGAGAGAGGTTTAGTATTGTTTTGAAGGCAAGTAACACGACGGGAAGTGCCGTGGTCATGGCGGATATTTCCCGTTTCTCAAAATCAAATCAATCAATCAATTTCAATTCAATCAATCACTTTATTTAAACACGATAAATCCAATCAGCAGAGCTGGTGGGCGTCGTGCACTTAATTTAGTCAATTACAGAATACAGAAATGCTATTAACCTTAAAATGTATATACAAACCTAAAAATCTCTCTAAAACAAGTGGCGTCCCATCTTTGCCTCTAATAGTTCCTGGTTCTGTGATAACATCGATTTCTATGCCCACTCTAAAAAACCGATTTACGAGCCCAACATGGATGAAAACATTGGTGGTCATAGTATGCAGTGTATACTCCGGAAAGGTAATTAGCACTCGCCGTAAAGTGTTGGAAGGTCGATGGTTGTTGCTCTTGACCCGTGTGTGTTTTTACATTGAAGACACAAGCGAAATCTTATACTGAAGGTTTGTTATTTTCTTTTTCTACCATCTCCTTGTTGAAGATTGATTTGATTCATTTAAGACACCAATACATGTATGCCTATGTATTATTCCGGATTCAGTCGCTTTTGTTCCGTGACAATTAAATTTTAATATATCATGATCAAAGAAAGCAACCATTGAATCCGAATTATTATTCGAATCATCGTCTTCGCATCATGACCATGTACTTATTTCTCGGCTGTACAAAGGTAGATCCAAAAATTTATTCAAACACTTTATGGGGTAAAATAATATTTTAATTATGGCAAAACGACTAAATACTGCAGGGGGCTAGATTTTTCCGCTTGACACAAAAATACAGTTTTATTACTTGATAATAATTACCCCCAATAAATAGTATGAACTGCTATATTATAGACCTGGTCTAGATCTTGGAACTGCTCTCTCGACATGTGGCAGAAAAAGACTTCTATCATTCCCATATCATTGTTGGAGCCCAGCTTGGGATGCCATGAAGATTACAGTAATAGTATACTCAATAAAATCCCTCCATACATCTGGGCATCAACAATGTGCATACAAATGCCGGCAGCGACAGGATCCAGGAAAAACATACCAAGTCCTCGGCCTCACTCGCCCACATACTTGCAGATATTTCTATCATGGCTACTAGGCTTATAAGGCTCATTGGGACTGGTTTGTCCCGCCTCTGCCTAGGCCAGGATGTTTTTAGCCCAGTGGCACCATCCCCCAACTGCACTGTTGAGATGACATTGGGGGGGGACGATAAAAAAAATAGTACAGTGGAACCCTTGGGTTCATACGGACACCAAAGGGACACCATGAAAAGTGTCGCGTATTATCCGGGTGTTCGTATCACCGGGCTGATATAAGAGAAAATATGTGTCGTCAGGACGAAACAAAACTGCTCCGTAATAGCGGGTGTTCCGTATTAACAAGTGTCTTCCACTGTAATCATTATCGATCCTCCTAGTATTCTTATAAAATAACAGTGGGGAGGGGAAAGGGGGATTTTAGAGCCAAGAAAGCGGTAAGACAATTTGAGGAATTTTTTTGTAAGGATTGTGTATAGGTAAAAGTTGTTCATTTTCTTTTTGTTTTTTCTTTTCAGAAAATGTATGTTTCCTGTTTCCCCCTGATTTTTAGACGGGATATGCACAAGACTTAACAGCCCAAGAAAAAAATGAGAAACCGTATTTGAAAAAAGAAAGTCTTCGATACATATTTGCTGATAGTAAAAAAGGGCTAGTTTTTCCATCTTGACCCGGGGTAGGGGGGCGGGTTCTCAAATCCAAAGTTTGAGTGCGAGGGTGGGCCGCCCAGGCTGTCAAACCCTGACCCTGTTGTGTATGAACAAAAAAAATTTCCACTTACCCCTACCCTGTTGATGACATGTATTTACGGAAGAAGGTATTTTATTTGAGGCATTTGATTCCCGAAAGTGATCTGTTTTCAACATTTGATATCCATATTTGTCGGACACATAAACAGGGTTTGGATGGCGAAAGCCAGGCCCTGCAGGAAATTGTCGGGGAAAATAATTCCTTGTGACTGAAGGGCACCAATGTACCCTGTCCTATGATAGCTTTGCAGTCAAAAACCCATAGCCCTGTTTATGAATCTAGGTTCGAAAACTCATACCCTATTTAGTGACACATCCCCATATAGGCCATATGATTGATGGGAGTATCCTCTCCCCAACCCCCTGGACATCAGTTGACAAGACCAGCTTATGAGGAAAAGTCCTACTGACTACTATTGATAATATATTATTTATAAACAATGACCACAAGCGCAATTACCTTATTGTAATAGTGTGTTTTTTTTTTATGGTCTAGTATTAATGTTTTAGTTAATCAGGGTTTAAACTAGCCCTAGTTTAGCTAGCTAAATTAATTAGATGCTCCTGTATAACCTGCAAACCTCCAAAAAAGTCTAGGGGCACAATTGATTTTTAGTATCACCATTTAGAGTAATTAAAACTTGATTTACATTGACTCGACAAAAGTAGAATATATTTGAACTAGCTAAATCACAAATTTAACATTAGTGAAAAAAAAATATTTATGATATGTAAAAAATAAAATATTGATGTTATTAAAATCAGTCTGCAATACAGGGACAACAAATAAATAAAAAAAGTACTTAACTATATTTTATGTATTACATGTATAACTCAATGCATTTCAAAACTTTTAAAAATGACACTGGCAAAGGATCAAAGTGCCTTTCAATAACATAAATTCTGAAGGTTTAAAAACCTCAGTGATCTTCTCTCCATCTCCCTCCTCTTCCGAACCCCATCCCGCACTCTAAGGAATTAGGCTTGATACTCAGGTTCAGCAGCTGTGTAAGCAGTCAAGCCAATCAGAATGAGCTGACTTCACACCGGTCTCATTCATAACTCCTTAAATTGACATTCTGGTATATTACAACGGCAGTTATTTAGCCATGAGTGCCTACATGCACATATGGAGGATTGACCTACCAAAAAATTAATAAAACAAGATAGAGCCTGCTTAAGCTTGCACTGGCTAGACCTGTAATGGTAACAAATTAACATATTTCCACATTTAAGGGCCACAAAAATGTTTCACTTGGTACAAACTGGTCATTATATTATAATTTTTATGATCATATCAACTCCAGTTTATTATTGCGAGTATGAAGGCTTATAATATTCTATCACCTTGGTTATTTTTATTAAGACAGAACAGTTTTGTTCCTTTACCTTTTTATTCAGGAACAAAATAATATTAAGCATTTTAATGTGGACATTTTTTTAAAGATCCAATGAACTCGTAAAGGTGATTGCAATGACACATAATATATATACTGGTGAATAAGTTCAAAATTTAAAATTACATGATACATGTATGTCACGATTAACTCACATATAATTTAGACCAAAGAGGAAGACAGGGTTTGTACATGTAAACAGGACTATACACGTACTGTACAATTTGGGAAATAAGTTGGATGAATTTAAAATTTGACCGAGAGACTGCTTAATTGGATGAGGCCGTAAATACGCCGAGTCCAATTTGGGCAGTCCAAGGAATTTTTTTGAATCCAATTAGTTCCAAATTGGACAGTAGTAGTCGTTATTACGTGTTGATTATATTGTGCACAGGAACTTGCGCTGTCCAATTTGGGAAATAATTGAGATGAGTTGGCTTTGAATACGATTTTTGCAGTAGTAATATTAAATTAGCACCACTAAAAATTATTGGTCAGTCTGCAGTTTTTGTTTTTTACCAGCAGGTTGCAATTCCATGTACATGCCACACCACAAGTTCACCCTGTGAGCAAGGCTGTATATATAGAGTCCCCCCTGCTCCAAAGAAGCCAAGTCTGTTGTAAGATTACTCCAACTAACTGCCTTGATTACATTGTTCAGTATACGCCAAGACTATGATCGCATGCCCAATAGACCGCTTCCACGGTTTTTTCAACTTTTGATATTGTCCCGAGTTTAAGCAAACCTGTGAAATTAGTAAATGGCGCTGAAGGTCACTCCAGCTACTTTCCAGCTGCAGTGTAGATTTTTGCTAATTAACTGGCCAATATGCAAAAGTGAAAAAAAAAAAAAACCTGCTGGATACACCACACACTTTGAAACCCATGGAAAGATTTTCATAAACCCTTCTAAATGTTACTCGTGGCATTTTTAATATTTTAATACCTACATATTTGTATGCCTTAGTTCTTTTTAAAAGCCTGCAAATTATCTGAAAACATGCAGACTTGGCAGTCAATCTGCAGTCTGCTATTTTATACTGACCGACCCTATCAAGGGTTTGATAAATTCAAAACTGTTTTAAACTTAAGGATCTACTTTGTACAGTAGAATTGTAAGTAAATGGTCATGATGCCTCAAGCAACATGATTCGAATAATAATTCGGATTCAATGGTTGTTTCTTTGATCATTATAATTAAAATTAATTCACGAGAACAAAGCGACTGAATCCGGAATATACATGGCATACATAAGTATTGGTGGTCTTACTGGAAACCAACAATCTTCAACAAGGAGATGTAGAAAAAGAAAATAACAACCTCAGTATAAAGATTTCGCTTGTGTCTTCAATTAAACACACCGGGGTCAAGAGGCAAACACACATCGACCTCCAAACACTTTACGGCGAGTGCTAATTACCTTCCCGGAGTATACACTGCATACTATGACCACCAATGTTTCATCCATGGTTAGCTGTAAATCGAGTGGGCTATAGAAAACGATGTTATCACAGAAGCAGGAACTATTAGAGCCAAAAGATTGGATACGCCAACTTGTTTTGAGACGGGGAAATATCCGCCATGACACGGCACTTCGCGTAGTGTTACTTGCCTTCAAAACACTACTAAACCTCTCTCTTTTGCCGAAATCCTTTGGTGAAATAGTCGAGGAAATATCTCTGCAACTTCTTTATGTCCATAGTATAAAATTCAACCAAAACCATAGGTTCAAAAAAAAACGAAGAAATCATGTCTATTTCCGAAACTTGATTTCGGTAGTTCGCGAAAACGACTCTTCGCCGGGCAATTTTTACCGGATGTGACGTCATATTTTGTTCGGATGATTCATATACGAAATTTTCCAGCAGTATTCGGGCCCGAGCCTGGTTTTAGCTTATTTATATTTTCACCCGATAGCAGGACTCGTACCCAGTCGCTATTTATTGAATTTTCGGGGCTAGGGCGAGGGGAGATTTTTAGATGCGAGTGAGGCGAGGCGCGCAGGGAGTTATGGGAAGGGGAAGTCCCTTCCCATGACTCAACGCGCGTCTCCGATCTACTCTCGTATCCAATCTTCTCTCACCCAGAAATCACATAAATAGCGATACTGGGTACGAGTCGGACCCGATAGAGATACTCGAACCGTTGTTAGATTACTCTATTATTGACACTCACCATCCAGCACCATCTTGGTAGCTATCGCCACAGGCCAGCCCAACAGTACGAGCCATGGCCGAGTGACCGTGCGGAATCACCATAGCAAATCATGTCAATACGACGGTTTTCCTGTTAAAATAACAAACGGTCAAGAATCACATTAATTACACTTAACCTGACGAACATAAAAAAATCGATAATTTGATAGAGGTTGTGACATGTAGTAATTGTGGAAAGTACGGAAATATTGACCACGGTTGCCACTGCACAGACATCAGTTTTCAAAATTCCCTGACTTTTCCCTGACAACAGTAAAATTTCCCTGGACCAAATAAATGCAAAATGTCAGATATAGTAGCGGCCAGACTCCCCCTTGCAGCCGAAGTTTTTGTGTAAGTTACCTTGCCAGTGACAGTTCGCCTTCTTCATTACAAGCAAAAAACATCGCTGAGATCACAATGACCTGAAATGTTTCTTCCAGCCTCCAATTGGTATTAAATTAAAGGTGTTATAATTTCAATTTTCTACTGACTTTTCTTCAAAAGTTTTCCCTGACTCCAAAATAAAATTTCCTGGACTTTTCCCTGACCTTGAAGAGTTGGCGATCCCTGCACCACTTTCCATGACCTGTGGCCAGCCATGTGAACGACATTACTTTTTAAAAGGTCCAATTTAGAGACATTTGTAAGGTTGGGTGATTGAAAAAATGGCGCCGCGAAACAACTGGGTTAAGAGAACGCGCGTCTCGTCCCCAGATCTCTGCGCAGGGCCATTTTTTCTTTACTTTATACAAGGAGAAGAAGCGGGACTACTCGTAGTCTAAATTTAGATTTAGAGACATTGACATGGTTGGATGTTTATGACGCACCTGTGTTTTATCAGGTAACTTCCCCCCTAAACCGATGTCGTGTTTGAAGCAGGACCATGTCTCGTTCACCGTCTCCTGATGCCGAAAAAAAAAATGATTAGTTTAGTATTTCCTATAAAAATAGATGGACGCAAACAACATTATTTCAGTTACTGTAAATAACTAATCAAATCCCTTCCTCACATCCTCCGGCATTTTATTAAGCCACATCTCCCTTCCCAAAGCCCAAAAGTGAAAAGGAAAAATATTATTTATGACCGTTCTTCAAGTTCACCCTCTCGCCCTATCACCCATCAAATGATTCCAAAGGGGGGAGGGGGTAGTTCGTTTTGTCCATTTTAGTCCAAAGTGAATAAAAACGTACAATTACAATGTAATTACAAGCAGTCTGGTACGCTTCAACTTACTGTAGGCAAGTTTCTCTGTGAGGTAATTACAAAAGTGTGTCCAGAGGGGTGTTTTGTTGAAGAACAGGTTCATCAGAGAGAAGACAAAGGGACTACACCGAAACAAATATATTATCATTAGCAGGAATAACAGAAGTTCTCGTGTAAAAAGCATGTGATCGCTGTGCGTTGTAGATTTTATTACTTTAACTTGCAGATACTTGCCGTTAGTGTACTAAATTTCTCCAATCTGAGAGGTCATTCTCGTTGTTTTGGAAAGCGAATGTAAGTATGCCATACAAAGAATAACATTCAATCGTTATACAGTAGTCCAAATTTTGACTTTCCTTGAAGTTCCCGCCGTTTGTGAGCAAAAATCAGCCCTAAATTTACGATGACTTTCATGTTAAGAAACACTTTTTTAATTTCCATAAAGTGATCAAAATACTATTTCTCCTTACAATATCAATACATTGTCACATCGGACAGGTGATGTGAATTTTTAAATGAAAATCATCAATATTTTCTTGATTGTACAACCAAATTCTCAGAAAGTAACATGTACGCTAAAAAGTAGCGAGATTTGATCTTTTGATCTTTGTGAAACTGAGTGAGGACTTACTCTTTGGATAGCCTCGCATGCGAGCCTGGATCTTTGAGCACTTCTCACAAAAACCAGTGAATGCAGCTCGGAGTCTCCCCGGTCTGGTTTGCCCACAAGCTTGGCCAGTACTTGTTTCTATAGAGATAATAAAGAGCTTAAAGAAGTCTTTTTTTCTTCTTTTTTTTTCAGATGTACAAAATTCAACTTCAAATCAAAAGAACCATAAAAACAAACAGTTTCATTCAATCTTCTAGATTTATATATTTTCAACAGTGTGGAGCTGTGAAAAAGTTACGGACTTGTAAAGAACTTGAACCTCTCAGGGTTCGAATCAGGACATGATAATGAATATTATATTAGTTACTTCGTTAATAAAATGCTGGACAAGTAAAAAAATTAAAACATGAACATTGATTCCCCAACGGTGCTGTCTTAATTGTCTCAGTTTAGTAACGTGGAATAACACCAGAGGTTTGAGGAAGATTGAGACGGATTTGCAAACGGACACTTGGATAATTTAGGATATAAAAGTTTTCAAGTTGCGCCATCCACTCTCTTACCCAGGGTTGTTCGTGAGCTAAGGCCTACGAGGTCAGCTCGTTCTGTTGAACTGTACATTCCAAGCTGAAACAGAGCCAGGACAGGCTGTGGCATATCCCTGTCAAAATACCAACACACAGCAAGAAATCCCCCAAGTAAGGATCGGCAACGTTTTAAAATCTCATTCCAGTAAGGAAACGCAACGTTAAAAAATCTCATTCCATGAGTCAGGAGAATAAAAAAAATTTCATCCAAGGTTGTTGTATCCGTCATGGCTGAGATTAACGCAAAGTCTGAAATGCATGGTTAACTTTAAACATGCACGTGGCAGTTTTTCGCCTGAATTTATTTTTCAATTTTTTAATGTCACAGTCCACAGTCAATATTGTGATGAGACAGCCAATGAGATTCAATAATTTAAAATACAATATAGAAAATTTCTACAAAAGCTTATTAACATACACAGCTTTCAGCCAATCAATGTGCACAATTTCTATGCATTTCAATCCCAAGAGTGCTAAGTTCCAAAACTGGCGGAAAATTGACAAAATCAAAACAGTACCACATGAAAGTACTGCTCAATAGCTTTCATTTGAATGGTCACACACTAGGGTTTCATCACAGACTCAAAGTTTTACAACCACAATTATTGACCCAAGGTTTGACTACCGGAGTGAAAGAGTTAATCCCGCCACCTCGATAACGCAGAGAGTCCCTCTTTGAAGTAGAGTGTTAGCTGTGGTGATGTTGTACAGTTTGCCGTACTCTGTCGAGTCCCTGTTAGGATAACATTCCAGTCTGGAGCCTGGGAACGGTCTGTTGAATTTGCTCTCCTCCAGTAAAAGCCCCACCTGCTGCCACTTCCACAGTCTAAAACACAATGGAATCAGGGAAAATATAAGTCTGTGTGCAAGACAAGCTAATCCATGACTTGAAATACAGAGATCAGGAGAAAGATTTGTGAACGAGGAACATGATAAGGACATAGTGTCAGATTCTTACCCTTTCCATACCCAAAGGATATTTAGCACTGTTCATAATCGTCAGAAGACCAGCTCGTGGACTCCAACTAGAGACACCCCAAAATACACCCACCAAAAGGTGAGATAATGTTTGTTTTTTAGATGCAGAGGCTGAGCAGTCCAGTAAGGTACTTCACCCCCTTGGACCACTCCTCCACGCCTATTGTAATTCGTAAATTGTAATTTCTTTACCTGATAGATTTCACTTCGTCACAGTTTTGGCAGGCAGCCATTTGATTGGTTAGCAGGTAAAGACATAAAACAGTGTTCGTATCTTTTTTATTTTTTTATTTTTTTTTTTTTACAAACCCAGACTTTATTTTTCATTACAAAAGACAAAAAAAAGTTACAGAAATTACAAACAAATTACAAATTATTTCATATATACAATAGATTAGCTACAAACAGCCGATTGCAATAGTTACAGTACCTGAACTTGTATCTCAGAGGATTGTCGGCATGTTCTGGAGCAGGAAGGGTTTCCCCACCGCAGTATGAACGGAAGGATTTGATCTTCTAAACATAACAGAAACAGACTCAGTGCAAGGCGCTGTATTGTTTTCCAAAATATTGAAGGAGACCCCACACTAGAGGCAGGATCGGGCGGTCAGTTGGAGTCCGTAAATTTTAAGCAACTGGGCGGGGGGAGGGAAGGGGCAGAAAAAGCTTTGACATCAGTAGGGGAGAGGATACTTAGAGGAGATAGTCACATTATTGCGTTCTTCTGCCAGCGAAACCAGCCGTATTATCAGTCCGCTGTGCCTGTTAGAGTCATTTTATCAACACCTTGTCAAGCAGGACATGTGACAAGCAATATGAAAATCATCAACTTAGGAGATTGTCTTGATGTACTAACCGAATTCTCAGAACTAACAATATAAGGAATCGCAAGGCAATCTGTATGGAGAATTGATATTTTTAGCTTAGGATTCAAGAAGTACTTCATGTAGTCAAACATTTACCACACCGTGCTCCGCTCAGCTTTGGCGTCATCAAAAGCAACTCCATAGCCAACATGATAATCAATACCAGGGTCCAGTCCCACCTAATTCACAATAGATCATTCCAGCATCAACTGCACTAAATGACACAAATCAACATTCCCCAATAAAAATTCAATGATTAAAATTCTAAGAGGATTGATTAGCTTAATTACGACACAATCCTTGAATTCTTTCATTTTACTGTGAAAGACATGTTTTTTTTTTTTTTTTTTTTATACCATAATCGTCATTCAGTCACTTTTTCAATTTTGGCTTCATTTTTTACATTATTTTTGTGACATGTATACATGTAATTAGTTTTCATGTTGGTTTAACCATTGCTCTACTAATTCAAAGGGGCAGTTTAAATGGGGATTTGATGGCAACAACGTTTTTTTTTTGTATTTAATAACAGAAAACTAAAAAAAATGTGTCAACTTTTGTTATAAATAATTACAATCTAAGTGCTAACTAAAACTGTCAATGAGTGTCTCGGCCTTTAGGAAACTGGGTCGGAATGCGATCGCAATTTGAAAAAATGTCTAGGATAACCATTTTTTCAATTTCTCGCATGTTCGTTCCAAAATGCACTTATAGAACAGACCATAATTTGTTCCTCTTTAAAGAATTTGGTTGATTTCTTTTTCTTGGTGTTCTAGAATTATTTTGTAAATAAAAAAAGGTACTGAAGCACAGGTTTTGACCAAAAAAGGTCAAAATCCCTGTGATACTGCCCCTTTAAAACCTAAGCTGATTAGATTTGAAAGGGGTAGTCAATGGTCTTTCAAAACATACAGGTCTCGCAAAAATTTTAGTCAACTTTCACGGGTCTCGTAGTCTCGCGTTATCTTGTCCTTGCTGTCTCAATTTTTTCATAAACGTTGTCTCAGTGTCGATTTCTCAGTCTAGCAATTTAAAAAAGTCAGTCCTCACAGTAGTAGGGTAATTAAGTCATCCTTAGCGCACCTAAATTATTAACCAATTAATTATTACTAATTTAATTATTACTAATGTAATTATACTAATTTAATGATTACTAATTTAATTAGTACCTAATTTAATTATTACTAATTTAATTATTACTAATTATTGTTATCCAGTACCTCTGGTGTAGTTATCTATGGCAGGCCTAACACATAACTTGTTGTTAACAAATCCTTTTTATGAGCAATACAAACTCTTGGCCACAACATGTATGCAAAGAGTACGGAAGCAAACTGCAATCCCCCAATATTAGTCAATAAAACTAAAAATTTAATAAATTAGACACACTACAGGCCAGGGCAATGATGGTCTAAAGGTGGTGGCAATGAACTTCAAATGCTCAGGTTCGAGCCCTGGGCCTAGGGTCATGTTGTTGTGTTTCTTGGGCAGGACACTTTACTCTCACCCCAGTGCTTCTCACCACCCAGGAGTACATGTATAAATGCGGTACTAAGGCCAATTGAGGCGGCCTGAGAAACTGCTTGGGGATCCCCTGCCATGAATTATAATTAGCCACCCCATCCAGGAAGGGAGTGAGGGAGTCAACATCTGATTCCTGTCATCCAATTCATGTTCCACAATTCCTATAAGCAATATTATACTTACTTATCTTGGGACAAATCAAAATACTTAGTATTGATGTGTCCCATAGTTAAATAAAAGCATTACCTGAGGCACAGCATACAGTAACGTACCTAATTTACAACATCATGTTGTTTGGATCGATTTGTTTAACTTTTAATCTGATTGTGTGACATCAAGGAGGGTCGGAGTGTGTGTTCATGTACTTGACTGCTAGCGCTTCTGCTGCAGTAATGTGATCTGAGGCTGGAAGATTGTTTGGAAAAAAAAGTTTAAAGCAAATTTATTTTCTTCTAGATTTATCATATTTTCCAACAGTTTGGAGCCGTGAAAATATTATGGACTTATGTCAAGAACTTTCAACCCTCATCAGGGTTCTCATAAGGACAAATTAAAAAGGCCTATAGTATGATAATGAGTTGTTCCAGAAATATACCATACCCGTACCACGGAAGGTTTTTGGTTTTGAACCCCCACCCTCTGGAAATTCCCTAGTTTAGCTTTTCATACTTTCCTTTAAAAATTTGACTTTTGAGACCCCCCTACCCCTCGGAATTTCCAATGACCTTCCTTGGGGTGGGTATGGATATTTTCTGGAACCGCACAATGCACAAAACTGGGCTTGTGAGGAAGACAGAATGAGGGATTACTAAAACATTTAGGTTTTCGAGAAGTTGAAGGCACAGAGACCTGATAGGTCAGTACGTCCTTTGACTCTGGATTGAGTGGTCCAGGCTTCAAACTCTGCCGGGGTCAATTTGTGTTGTGTTTTTGGGCAAGATTACTTCACTCTCACATTGTCTCTCTCGACCCAGTGAGTGAATGGGTTACCGGCAAATTGTTCAGTGGGGCAACCTGACATTACCTGTGATGGACTAACCACCCATCCCGGGGGAGTAGCGATACTCCTAGTCGCTTCATTGCTATGGAAACCGGAGTTAAGAGCCGGGGGGGGGGGGGCCTGCTGATAGCCACTTAGGACTTGTAGATTGACTTTAGTTCCTATACAGTATAGTCATCGATAATGCACAACCAGGCTTGATGAGCGAAGATATAACAGATAAATCAGGACTCACCAATTGTGGACTGCAAGGCTCTTGTCTCTTGTCAGATATTCAACACATGGAGCCACAGTAAACCCAGAGCCAAGCAACAGGACTCTCTGCGTGATTGCGCACAGATGTACTTGGTCCTTAATCGCTCAGCTTTGGACGTCCTCCTTGAACTCTAAGAAAATTGACACAAAACTGATTTGAACACTTGACTTGTCAGAGAATGTCTTACTGACAGTACTTACAGTACATCTTACACCTTGCTATACTTACAGTACATCTTACGCCTTACAGTAATATATACACCTTACTGTACTTACAGTAAATCTGATGCCTTACCGTACTTACAGTACATCTTATGCCTTACTGTACTTACAGTACACAAAGAGTGGTTCTAAATTGAGTTGTCATCCCCAAAACCACATCAACCATGCCAAGGATGGTAAAAACATGCGTGACTGATTAATGGTGGGTTTTGGTTTTGCATCCTACTAATTGGTAGTTAAGTTGTTGGCGCGAGATTTTTAAAACCAATCTGGAGCATGGAAAGTAAACCCAAACGCAGTTCGGAACTATTTTTGACGCTGAAATAAAAACTAAGTAAAACGGTAATGCCTGTCTTCTTAGCCTCGGCCAGCTCATTGTCGTTGCCTGGTGCTTCAACTCCTGTGTTGGGTGGCCGGGTTGAAGTCATTGCACTGTAATGTGTGAAAGTGCCGAGAGCCACCTTAAAAATTAACGTCCAGTTTAAAGTTTGGAACCTGCACCAATGTAAGTATTTTTACCCTTTTTCTCAGATCAGCTATGTATTGGAAGTTTGCCTGTAAGTGATCCATTAGACGTGATGATAGCGACTGCAAAAGGAAATTAACAAAAAAACATGTTTTAAGTTTCTATATCGATGAATGGCAATCTGTCCACTCCAAAACCTTCAGGGAGACTGAGCACTAGCTTGCCAACCTCGTTCCCAGGGTCTCTCATCTCACCATGAGAGACCCTGGGAACAAGGTTGTGAGCTTTTGAAATAACAAGCATGACAAACAATTGGTCAGTGGTTTCCAAGCGGCAACCACTGACCAATGAGAGCTCTTGTTGGTTACCTCCTGCGGATAATATTCAACAAAGTTTTATATGGGAAGGCTACGCGCCCAAGGTTCAAACCCTCAATACCATTTTATGTTATTACCATTTTTGAAAAGAAAAGGTAACCCTTTTATCATACGTACCTGCAGCCTGAAAAAAGCTACCCCTTTCCAAGCGGAGCCTCCAACGTATAGTCCATTATTGGGGGTGGGGGGGGGGGGGGGTTGAGGGGTACACAAACAAGCTCAGGCATCTAGTCGAGTTATTTCTGAGTTGACACTGAGATGTGAAATGGGGGTTTAAGTTATGAAAAGTCATGACGTAATTCTTACTCACATTTCGGATTGTGTCAGAACAAGTGTTCGTTGTCCTTCAAATGAATCAGGCTAGCATGAGAATCAATCTGCAAAATACAATTTTAACAAAGGAATTTAATTAGTCAACATACTTTAACCAAGACATTCCCATATAAAAGGGCGCTGCAGCCATTCTCTCAGATGCCTAGTTGTCGATCAACTACAGTGAAGTCTCTCTAAGGCGGACACCCTCCAGGACCAGCTTTAGCTGTCCCACCTTAAAGAGCGTTCACCTACAGAAAAATAATGCGAGAAAATTGGATTTGGACGGGACCAGCCAACACATTGTCCACCTTAGAGAGGTGTCTGCCTTGCAGTTGGGTCCGCTTTGAGAGAGTTGGACTGTATGTACCAAATAATCAACTGACAACAGCCAGTGGAGTATGTGTTGCTTTTCTATGACTGTCACGCCCTTAGGTGATAAAATCTGTTTCATTTTTCCTAGGTGTGGCATTCAAGGAATAAATAAGTTGACTCAGTCTGTCATTTGAAGATGTGTACCAGTCATTAACCCATAACTACATGTACGTGTCATAATAACTGCGTGCTGTAATGCTGTATATTTACAGTATGCACTGTTCAGTTAACCATTTCTGGAAGCCATGGTAACAGGAGTTTTCCAAAGTAATCAGTAGCTTCTGCTTGGAAGCTGCGCAGGAGATTGTCAATTGAGCAAATAATGAAAGAACTCCTTCCCCAGCCATTCTATGCCAAGGGACACCGGAAAATAACAATAGTCCCTAGCGTGAATTCAAGACAAGTCTTAATTTAATTACTCTGAATTTCACTTATGAAGCTGTGAAGGCACGT
>MU827067.1:0-14993 GCA_029204205.1 Desmophyllum pertusum | reverse complement strand
TTTTTAGGAAATATCCTTCACTCGGAAGAGCCATGTTATCTCCTTTTATCCACAACAATTGTGTGCTGAAAAATAAAATAAATGTTGTGCAAAGAAATGATGGTGGATGACAAAAATACTAATCCTAGCAAGTCATGCAGGATGTTTTGTCACAGTATTGAACCTTAGTTATAATGGCCCTTGAGCTGCGTCACGAGTCTCTCTGTAGTTCTCAGTGTTAGAGCGTCCGACCGGTGTTGCGGAAGGTGGTCATAGGTTCGAACTCCTATTGTGGGAAACTCGGAATTATTTTCGAGTAGCATGTATCACTGAAAGAAATAATATTCTTTCTCAGAATAAATGCTGCTTTAAAGAAAAGACAAAACTGAGAACAGAGAAACTGTGATGGCAATGTGATCAGAAACTTTTACTCTCGACCAAAATTGATGATGATGATGACGATGACGACCGAGGTCAACATCTGTAGGGCGAGACTATACTGAAGAGATGCTCAACTTATAGTGTTCTTAAACACATAAACTGTGTTATCAGTCTTTTTTTTTCGAGTAAGTGAAAGGGGGAGTCCTCCCCCGCGTGCCTGAGTTGCATAGGCCTGCTAAAAGCCCGCAAAAGGTGTCACATCAAAAAGTAAAATAATTATTGCGACAAAAATGTTTCACTATGCCACACGGCTATCTTTTAACCAAATTGTACCGTTTTTATTATCCGGCGTACCCCTGTCCATTTTTCTAAGCTACGGAGATCGCACAAACAAACAAACAAACAAACAGCATTGTTGACTAGGCACAGCATGATCTGATCCCTTATATTCTAGGTACTTACAGACCTAACTTGAAGTCAATAATTTAAGTATGCAAATATGAACAATGGTTATAATATGTTATTTACCTTGAGTGCACTCTTAAGTGAATGGCCCGCTGTTCCCGGATTTCAAAAGATGCATTTCTTGCCAGTCCTGTCACTTCACGCCATGATCCTTCCCAGGACAAGCAGTGCTGTCCAATAATGGAGGGAAACTAAAAGAAAACAGAAATGGGCTTCAAGAAGAAACCTGTAGCTTCCAAAAGCTCATCCAACTAAGAACAAACAAGATACTAGACACAGTGGAACCCCGTTAATACGGACAACTACGGGCCAAAAAAAGCTGGCCGTAATAACGGGGTGGCCGTAATACGGGGTAATTGTGGGGTCATTGTAAATGTACAACAAAAGCGACTGAATGAGTAGCCTGCAACAAACTCGAGCCGGAAATACGTCTGCGCTCGCAGGCTACTGAATGAGCAACGTGAACCAATTTACAGGAAGATCCGAAAACAGACACAAATTCGTGAAAATAATGAAACCTGCTCATACGGAGTCATTGTGTCAATGATTTGCAATATTCAATCCATCGCCGAGTTTGTGGCCGTAATGCGGGGTAAAATTACAAAGAAAATAGGCGCACGGGGATCGCAAAATCTGGCCGTGGCCGTATTACAAGGTGGCCATATTAAATAGGTTTTTATACAAGAGATTAAGAGCGATTTCGCTGGGCCAAAAAGAGGTGGCTGTAATAACGGGGTGGCCGTAAGGCGGGGTTCCACTGTACTCATCTACACAGTTACTGTACACCTTGTGCCAACTTTATGCTTATCTTATTCACTGCCAACTTACAACATGCACCCTTAACTTCAAACTAAGTCGATGAATGCATGCATAGTTTATAGCGGAAATGGTTATGAAGCCCGCCAAAATTCAAAGGAGCAAACAAATTAAATCTGGCAAGATTTGGGTTGGAAGGTCCACGACCGTGCACAATCTTTTGTTTTGTGCTCAAACACTATGCATGAATTACGTAATCGCAAAAACGTTTCTATTGGTTAGTTGCTTGAACACACGTAACCACCTATTGTATTTTGTCAGGTTTTGTGCAGGTCAAGGGCAAAAAAGCGAACAAAAAGATATAACAAAGAACTTTGTCGGGCTTCATAACCATTTCGCTCTATTAACTAGGATGCATGCTAGCTAAGCATTGACCAATCCTTTAGGAGGACAGTTACCATGTAATCCATAGATAGGCCTTGTGTTGCCTCCCAGTGTGAACACAATGGCACATCTGTAGTGGATTTTTGAGCTGCAAGAGTAAAACTGTGCAACATTGTGTTAACTTTAATGTTTCCCTGTATTGAGCACTGCAGCGTTAATTTGGAAAAACTGAAAACAAACTTGTTAAAAATCCCAACTGGTGTTAGAGCAGAGCTGAGGAGACTGCAGCCATATTACAAATCCAGCTTGTGGTCCAAGTGGATGATTTCAACCTTGGATGCATGACCCTATTTGGTTGGCTAATCACCCATTCTAGTTCTAGTTGGTTTCTAGCTCTTGACGAACTGACAGGATGGTATTATTCACTCTAAAGCCTTTCAGAAACACCATTACCAAACCCAGCGGCAGATCTAGGGGAGGGGCCCAGGGGGCCTGCCCCATGCCCCCCACCCACCCCCTTGTGGACGAAAAATACTTAAGGCCCAAAGAGCCGAACATTTTTCGGGCCCCCACCCAAATTGAACACCCAAAGGGCTGAAACATTTTTCGGGCCCCCACCTAATAAAACAGGTCTGGATCCACCACTGAAGTTGCACCATGTTTAGCTGCCCACACAGCTGAGAGTGACCACTGGCAGAGGTTTGGTACATCCTCAAGTTTTCTAGGCCATGACTGATGGTCTAACTCCGAAATTGAACCCTCACTTCTCATTCTGCCAACTGGTTCTTTATCAACTGAAGTGAACCATAATGCTCCCACTCACCTAGTACCGGAATGATGGTGTTAGGAAACTATTTATGATAATGACATATGATTATAACAAACTCACCTTCTTTCTGGTGTTCCCGGTGTCGGCTTAAAGAATGCAAGCTAAAAGGACAAGGACAAGTGCAGCACACTCAGTGGTAAAGAGAAGGAGATGAAGCTGGATAAGACACACCCTCAAGAAGAACAAGTTGGATATCACAAGGCAAAGATTACAGTGGAATCTACAGGGTACAAGATCAGGGGTAAGGTCAAGAGGGATGCGAGAAGAACTGTCGAAGATGAAATGAAAGCCGCAGGCTGTAACTGGGGGTGCTGTTGGGGCGGGCCCAAAACTGGGTTCAATGGAGATGCTTTGTTGATGGCCTATGCTCTGTGAAGAGCTAAGGGCCTAAGTAAGTAAGTACCTAGTTAAACTTTCTCTTTCACTCCCAAGAGTGCTTAGTTCAAAACTGAGGAAAATCTTGAATTTCATTTTGCAAAATTGTCCAAACTAAACAGTCACCACTTGAAAAGTACTGCCTCAGTAGCTTTCATTTGAATGGTCACGACACACTGAAGATTTCATGCCCCCCACAAGACTCAGAAAGGTAGAACCACATTTATTGATTCAAGGTTTGACTCTGGGAGCGAGAAGGGTTAGAGTCAATGTTGCACGTGCAAATTGTATACTGATCCATGACTGTGTTCATAACACCTACAACGTGCTGGTCAACCAATGCAAGCGTCGAGACTCTGCTGACCTTCTTTCACATTTCAGTAATGATTCAAAATATGGCTTAAATTACATTCACTAACTGACGATGATCATTTATTCATTTCGACTCACTTGATATGACATTCTAGTTTTTGTACCAAATGATACAATCTGCTTTCTGACTTGTTCTGCATCGGCCACATACATTGTTAAGAGCGGGCAACCAAACAGCTGTCAAAAATCAAAGGAGTATTTGTCAACCATTTTATTTGCTTTGCATCCTTAGGTTGTTAACAGATATTCTGTTTGGCATATTGTCATACAGTCCGGTCTGTTTGATTCTAACTTACCATATTTCCTCTGTTTAGCCCCTCCCCTCTATTAAGGCCCTCCTTCTAATAAGGCCCCCCCCCCCCCCTCCCCCTCTTCAGGGATAAAAATATTTAATAAGCCCTCCTTTTGTAAAGCCCACCCTCTCTGGTTTCAATGTGAATTGAAACAAGGTGACATTCGCGGTTGGTTACAAAATATCTGTCATTTAATTGCAAGCGAAAGTTTGTGTTATACAGTGAATATTGATCTGTAGCTAACTACATGTAAAGCAATACACTGCCAACTCGGAAATAGTTTAATACCTCTATTTAAGCCCCCTCCACCCACTCCCCAGCACCCACCCCTCCTTCTAATAAAGCACTCCGGGCCTAACGAGAGGAAATACGGTAAGTATCAAATACTTAGGAAAATTTTAATCAGACTTAAATGAGAAAAGGTGTAAATAAAATAATTTTTGGCTGTCGACAACGAGCGGCTCTGAAATGAAAGAAAAAAATTTGTATACCCTAAGCAGGATTCGAAACCCACGTCTTCCCGAGAATACTAGTTCGCGGTATGATAACCACTACACCCACCGGGGCAACCACGCTCGAGTTACGTGGCCCACTTTAGCGATAGGCAGTTACTAGACTATCTAACGCGGTCAACCCAGGGACATTTTTTTTTCGAGACATTAGTGTGTATCATGGCTTCTATACCCAGTAACGGGTTACAACAATAATATTACTGAAAGGAAATTTTGAAGCCAAAGAAAGTACTATTAAAACTGGCCTTGTTTTTAGTTAGATCCTTGTGATATTTCTACTACACTCAACCATGTTGCCTTCATTGTTACTCAATTTGAGTTCCTGTACTGCTTGTGAGAAGTCTCTTTTCTTTACATGAAATGTTGATCATCATATCCATTTGCCGTGCGCAGAGTGATCTACAAACAAAATATTTCAAATTGCTTGCTTTAACCTACACCAGCCTATAATGTGGATGGGTTTGACATCAACAAACAGGGAGCAGGCCTTTTTTGAAATTTTGAAATATGGTACTACAGTATATTACTGCGCTTTTATTCGCATGCAAATGACGTTAACACATTTAGGTGTAGGCCAGTTTTAAAGTCGGGTTAGGACCACAGTTTTTGTTAAAACCCTGTTCTTAAACCTTGTTTAATATTGTCGCCCCATAATGTCTGCAGCCAAATATCTGAGCTTTGTATATTTTCAGTCAAATGGAGGATTGCTTGTGTTGATATTGTAGTACAACCATGTATGCAAAAGGAAAGTAATGTACACCGAGCATTCAATAACTCATACTTTACCTGAACTTGTATCAATCAGCGACATTATCAACTTCATGAAAACACTCCGAGACGTGGCCAAGGTTATCTTTTGCCCTCAAATGCTAATTCTAACAGCTGTCAAATAAAACACCAAAGTGATATCAATGCATGTACGAGTGCAACTCTCTCTAAGACGAACACCATCGCGGACCCGGCACAAACTGTCCGTCTTAGAGAGGTGGTCCTGCTTATATAGAGAGTTTATATCAGTAACAATGACTGAAAA
Source organism: Desmophyllum pertusum (assembly GCA_029204205.1). Classification (NCBI taxonomy): domain Eukaryota; kingdom Metazoa; phylum Cnidaria; class Anthozoa; order Scleractinia; family Caryophylliidae; genus Desmophyllum; species Desmophyllum pertusum. The sequence goes on along the minus strand of MU827067.1, from coordinate 9,614 downwards.
TGGTGCTCAGAGACCAACACCAAGATGTGTCCGTCTTACAGAGGTGTCTGTCTTATAGAGGTGTTCGTTAAGAGAGAGTTGACTGTAGTTCCTATTATCATAGCCTCCCAGATGTATAAAATATTAGTGGTTGCACTTTTTTGTAGAAAATACCAGTGCTTAATTCCTAGATTTGGCTGGAGCAGCTGTCAAACATTTTAGTGACTAAAAAATTGAGTTGCTACTTGTGGTGATGCGACCACGCCGAACCCCCTGTGTGGATGCAAGTTACGTCGGCTACAGCGGGCCGACCACCTCTTTCAACGCAGTGACTGAAACATAAATAATTCCGCCATCGGAAAAACCATCTTCGGGATGAGGCACAACGAGACACCATCAAATTTGCAGGAACATTTCAGGGTTCTAAAGAAATGCCGCGGGAAGCTGGAATGTCTCATCTACGAAAATGCTCGCACATTAAAAACAAGAAGACCCGGAAATTGAACTACTCAATCAGACTCAATTCGACGCCTAAACTTTTTTGTTCAATTTTGTTTTTTGGGTTTTTTTTGCCTTTTGTTTTTTGTTTTAATCTATGAAACCAATCTTTCTTGTATTATTTACTCTTAATTTCGCTGCATTGTATTATTCACATTTTCATCACTTTAATCCGCTTATATATATACCTGAAAAACTTCCAAAATTTGCATTTGAAAATGATGACATGGAGTCGTTTGAGAACGGTCCCGCGTTAATATTTCTCATAAAAATTGAGTGCCAAATATTATTGTTATTTAACTAACCTCTTTGAATGTCGTGGCTTCTCAAAATATAGCGCTTTGAATTCCAGGAATCAAAATATCTTTGTTTGGTTCTCACAGTATCCTTCAATATTAACATGGCTCCACAACAGCCTAAGCAAAATAAAACATGTTCAATATACATATTACACACTAGACTGGCGATGATCATTAATTTTTATCACTTTCATTTCATTTCCGCAGTTCACATAATGATTTCAATTCATATTCATTATCACATTTCACTCCTGCCACAGGTGACCCAGTGACTGCCGGGGGGGGGGGGGGGTGTGGGTAACTCCCATATAAAAGTGACAGGGGTGATTGTCGGAAATTTTGAAAAGAACCCTTAAAAGGTACTAGAATTTTGTTTTATGGGTGTGGGCGCAAAATTCATTTTCACCCCTAAAAGTTAGCCAAGGCTTATGTCTATCTTTTCCAAGCTTCAGTACCCTAAAGGATAGCTCGAATAACTCTAACCGGTAGTCTTTTCTCGGTTTTGACACCCTAATCGGTACCAAACCACAAATTTTAAACCCTATAAAGGTACGACGATCACCCCGCGTCCTTTTTATATGGGAGTCCCCCCCCCCCTCCCCTCTCCCGGGCCAAGTGGACCCAATTGGCCCAAGGAAATCAACTAACAATAACAGCTTCAACCCTTATTAACTTTACAGGCTTCAACTTTATGAAATTTAAAATATCAATACAGTGGAACCTCGATATAACTATGTACCAAGGTACCGACCAAATTAGATCGTTATGATCGGGAGATTCGCAATAACGAATTCCCGATATAACGATTTTTTCGGAAAAGAGTCTATATCGGGGTATTGTTAATAATTGATTTTTCCGTGTAGCTGTATAAATCCCTATCGTAACAAGCTGTTGACAGACACGTTACAGTCCTTATGCAATGATAACTAAATTATGAAAGGAAAAGTATTGCCCGGGAGTATTGTCATATCTTTTCAAGAGTTAAGGCCTCCTTTTTCATCGCGCGATGATTGATTTTATCGTTATATCGGGGTATATTTTACGTTTGGGCTGCCAGATTGTGATCTGTTATATCGGGGGAATATCGTTATATCGCGTATCGTTATATTGAGGTTCCAAACTTTATTCGGTTTGAACAATTGCATAATGAACGGTTGCATAATTTTCAGTTGTCGATGATACTAGAAAAGGCCCAAATACATCACCAATACATGGTGCATAACAACTGTCAGGGTTAATTACCACCCTTGAAAAATGACATTCTCTTAACATCTCGGGGACTCCTGACATTTCACGTCAGGACCATAATAAGACTGTTCAACTTAAAAGTAGCCAATTTACACTAACTTGAAATTTGCTTAAATTTATTTGTAGAATACAATTTTCAATGATAGCGGGGTTCATTATTATCAACTTACGCGTTTTGAACAAAAATTCCTTTGGGCAGTATCTTTAAGCTGCGCAGTTTATTCCATCCTCTGTTTCCCTCCTAAGAAACAAGTAAACTCTACTGACATTATTTACTGCACAAATGTAATATTACTTTATTATGCATATTATTTGGTTTGAAACTTTATAAGCCAGACCTGATTTTTGTGTGACTTTCCTTTCAGATAATGAGACAAAGGAAAATAAAACTGGCTTTTAAAAAAATTCACACCACAGACAAATTTAATCCACAACCATATTGTACATTTTTCACTGTAACTATATTAATAATGAACATCTCTGTGCAAAAGCGAAGATACATTGTTAAATTATGCAAAATCAAAGATAGTGGTAAGTGACAAGTAAGTACTTACTGCAGTAAATGCATTGCTCAGTTACAGGGACGAATCTGGACAGTATTTTTGAAATGGGAGTTGGGGGGGGGGGGGGGGGGGTTCAGGGTGGCTGTTTAGCAAATACTTTTTATTGCTATATTATGTTTAGCTATTACAATCGAGCAAACAATTTTTACACCTGCCCAGTAACACTATGTATTTATTTTTTTAGGCCCCCTTTTATTTTTTTTTGCAGACTATTTTTTTATTTTGGGGGAGAGAGGTGACTAGCCACCCAATCCACTCCCCTTGGATCCCTGAGTAGGAAGGAGTGTGGTGACGGCCTTTTATCTTTATCTAATCAATACAAGTGATTTATTTTCATATCAAAGCACTAATAACACTTAGGGTGGCAGATACAGCAGCTTATTCGGTACGTGCAAATGTAAATAACTGTGCGCAAATCAAAAGGGGGGGGGGGGGGGATAAATAATAATATGATGTTTCCGAGATTTATAGTAGTTTTACACCACTAAAATGAAGATACACTAAAATTCAAAATAAAAGTATTCAGTTTAAACTATATAGAAATTTTAATTACAATAACAATTATTCCGCTTAGATAGTTTAGGATATCAAAAGTATAAACTAACTAATTAAAATATAGGGTGGTTTTTTTACCTTCTACGGATAAATACAAGATGTATAATACCATCCAATTTCAATTAACGTTGTCGGAATAGAAATGTTTTTAAAAGCCTCATAAGACAAGCCTCGAATGGGTTGGCATGGGCTGAAAAGGTAGAGAAGACATGCTGCACGCACGCGAATACTAATGAGAAGTAACCCATGAAGCAACATTGTTTCTAACATTTCTGTTTTGTTTTAAATCTGAAGAAGTAAGAAGTTAAGGCTTTAAAAAAAAACTTTTAGCCAAACTAAATTTTACCAGAATCAGCTGTGAAAAATCATGGGAAGAAAAAACCAAATTATATAATATCGGGGCCGAAAGCAAATACATCATGTGGGCGAAAAAAATAAAAAACTTGTCGTAGATTTATTTTTCCAGCCGATATGCAAATTCTAATGATAATGAATACCCAGACTACCATGTCGGTTCTTTTGTTCCCCTTTGTAGGCTTTTTACGCTTCGATCAGACTCCGACACAACGTTTAATTGAAATAGGTGATATTACCTGGCATATAGTCAATCAAACGATTTCCGAAACCAAAAAATCAATCAAACTCAATCAGAACCCGAATAATTCGATTTGTTTTGCGATTGGTTCGGCAATCGAACACAAATCGAACCTGGAACTTTTGGTGTGGAGTTCGATTTCTGAAACTCAATCGAACCAAATCAAACTGAATCAAACCAATCAAAACTGATCTATCGATTCTGAACTAACAAAACCCGCGAGCATTAAATATCGATATAAGGCACTTCAGTCTTAATAAACTCGAGTAAATAAAATGGAGATATTTCTCCTCTTATAACCCCTTCGATGAGTCAAGGTGCTTAAATAAACATTTTAAAAACTTTATTGTTTTAAGGAATTTAAAATGTCAATACTAAGACAACATCCAATAGGCCACAGCAAATGAAAACTGCCTTTATAATGACTGGGAATATTCTAATATATAATGTACTGCTATTCACAACAACACTGATGGCAACTGCAATTTGAGTTCAGGAGGCTGTTTATAACAACCAATTGGGGGGGGGCCCCCCAATATAACAAGTTATTGTCTGTTTATGAAACATGTGTTGTGTTATTGAATTGTTACCACAACCGCATATCGCCCGCTATGCGCCCCGGGGGGGCATATGCCCGCATACACCCCACATATGCATGCATATGCCCGCATACGCCCCCCCGCATACGCCAGCATATGCCCGTCCATACGGCGAGCATATGCCTCGCATACGCGAGTCATATGCCTCGGCGATACGCGAGCATATGCCGGCCGCATACGCCAAGCATTATGCCCCGCATAAGAACTACCGAGCATATGCCCCGCATACGCGAGCATATGCCCCGCATACGCCAGCATATGGCCCCGCATACGCGAGCATATGTCCCGCATACGCCCACGCATACGCCCCGCATACGCAGCATATGCCCCCGCATACGCGAGCATATGCCCCGCATACGCCGAGGCATATGCCCCGCATACGCGAGGCTCGAGCATAATGCCCCCCGCATACTCCAGGGGGGGGGGGGGAGGGCCACTATATTTGGGGGGTGGGGGAGGGTTTTACTATTTTTTTAGTCGCCATTTGAGGGAGGGCCATTATTTTTTAAATTGCATTTAGGGGAGGGAGGGTCATTATTTTTTGAGCCTAAATCTCTACCAAGAGTCTGAAATGATTTTTATATGGAAGTTCTCCTTAGGATGTTTTGAAAAAGATGTCTGTCCTTTTTCGTGTCGCTCAGAAAACAATGTGGTTGACCAACACTATTACACTTCAATATATTCACAAATGCGGCCAGTAGTATTGAGTTGTTGTCTCTTCAAAACTGTTGTGTCTTCACAGACTGTATTATGAAACTCTTGGCCTTTTCTTCTTCAGTTGCTATTATTTGGCGTACCGTCTGTCATTCACCGAACTGCGGGGCTAAAGTACATGGTCACAGGTCCGATGTTACACAACAGGTCACCCTAATGACTAGCCCTAACAATAACTCTTCTCACACATTCGTTCAATCCCTAACCCTAACCCCCCTTAAGGAAACTAACCCCTAGATGTTAGGGTATAAGGTGCTATATTAGAGAATTAGCTTTAGAGTTAGGCGTTATGGCTAAAGCCTCAAATAGGAGCAGTGACTCTAGTGACTCTGATCCTGTGAACAAATGTAGACTTTTTTTTTTTTTTTTGGGGGTTTTTTTTTTTTTTGTTGATACTTTAGCCCGGTACCGCGAACCCGTATAGAGATTTCACGGCCAGAGACAGAGAGGGGGCAGGGGAGGGAAAGGGGGTCCTTTGCAACCCAGCTGTGAGCAAATCATGTAGGTTGGGTGTTTTTCTTGGTATAAAATTGATTACTTTTCCTATTCCCTATGTTTGCCCAGTTTTTATTTTCTTCGTTTTCCAGTTGTTTGATTTTCAGACTGCAAGTTGATAGTGAATTTCAGAGCCCTTTATTCAGAATGACCTAAAATTAAAAAAATTTAGTGGCATGCGCCATCACCCCCGCCGCCACCTCCCCCACCCGCCCCCCCCCCCCCCCAGTAAATAATGACAGGTCCCTAAGCTGATATGAGGGGGGTGAATAGGTTTGTGGAGTGGTGGAATGTTTGCCAAAAAATTTGTTAGGATTACGGATTAAATGGATAATTGTCCACGGATTTGCGGATCATGCAGAATGCAGTGGGATTACTGATTTGTTGCGGTTTTAGGACAGGATTTGGATGTTGCTTAGTTATATTGTTCGGATCGTGGGATTTCATCCTCACACACACACGTTTGCCGGCTTCTCCATAGCCAAATATGACTTTCTTCAGAAAGACGTAAACATTTTGGAAAGTATATAAAAAAATAGACTCTGAAGATGACGTTCTCTCATGGATTTCGAAACGTCCAGTTAACCACAACAGTCCTATTCAGGCTACACTCAGCCACACGATCATTCTATAGGAGAACTTACTGATTATCTCCGGCTGGGTCCCAACCATGATTACTTATCAACAATAAATCGCAAAAGTCAGTTTTTGCCGGCCTTAATGTGTGTAAGAAATTCAGATCCATTTGTATACTAAAACATAAAATTTAACTCTAATATTATTTCAAGAATCTAGACGCCAAAATATGTATCTATGGTAATGATGGAACTGCTTAAAGAAATCAGACATAGAGTGATTGGCCAAGGGCAGGGGGGATATGGCTGCCTAGGTAGGGATTCTGGTAAGCGTTGATTCCAACGTAGTCGCTAATAAATTTTCCAGGCGTTGCTCACCCTCCCACCCCCATTTTAAAAAGATATGATAATTTCTGACTAAAAATAGATATCTATTAAGTGCGTGATGAGAACATCAAATAGCAATACCTGTCAAAACAAATTTAGAATTTCTAAATAACAAAAATCCACCATCGATTATTGTCAACTTTTTGGCATATATCTTGTTCTGTTATTAAATTTTTTATAGTTAGCGCAAAATAATTGTGACGAACTCATAGCAACTAAAAAACTTCAATTGGTCCTCAAATTGCTGGAAAGCGCATTTCGACGGCTTAGATTTTAAAATTTTCCCAGGAGAGCATGCCCGCGAACCTCCCTAGAAACTCCGCCTACGTATACGGTGGTTGCTGCCCGGCCAACTTTCAGCAGTCATTTTCTCGTCCTTTGTCATACACGTCATACACAGCGTTTGAGCCTGAAAGTTTCGCGGATTCGGATTATAGCAAAAATATTTGCGGATTGACGGATTTGGCCAAAAATTATAGCGGATTAGCGGATTTGCATACCCCTATTCTATGAGGGGTCATTACCGCCAAAATCCTGTTTCAAATTCTGTTATGAGAACCTGCATATTTTATTACTTTTCAGCAAATCTTTTCTCAAGACGTTAGAATTGAAATTGAACAAACGGAATAGAATTTAGGAAAACAGAACTGAAATTGAACCAACAGAACGGAATTTGAAACATCGTAAACACAACGGAACAGAAATTGGAGCAACAGAACAGAAATTGACGTTGTTCCAATTTCTGTTCTGTTGTTCAACGAACCGAGTGGAACCTGGAAAGAACCAGTTGCACATTATAATTTATGAAGATTAATTCCATTAATTCGATTATTCAAAATGGCTGCTCGATCGGAAGGCGAAGATCTCAGCCGCGAGGTGTATCTCTTTGCTTGAAGAGGTAAAAGATCTTATCGAGGCACAAAAAAGCGGCCTCCCAAACTCAGATGAAACTGCTTTCACTCTAAGCGAAAGAGAAGCTCGTCCATCGTCGTCTGTGCCACAACCGCAGGCAAATAACCAGCAGAGAGGGGACTCTGTAAAGAGAGGAAATGGATGGCGAAAAGCGGACGGCGGACGGCGGAAAATAATAAAAATAATAATAATAAAAACATAATAATTAAAATATTACAAAAAAAATAATAATTGAAATAAAAAAATCATTAAAATAAGATAAACAAAAAATCATAAATGCCGAATTAATGAGAACTAAAGCAATGCATGTGGTACAAATAGAAATATAATTGTGCATTGATATTACTCATGCGAGACATGCATCACGTGAGCCATCGACAAATCGAGAATAACTGTCATCAATCGCGAACCGATTGCGTTTCAGTGTAATCATTTCAGTGTAAAAAATGTGACAGGCCTACACGACTCCCACAGTTCGTGACATTAGTATATTTTTTGCCGTTCTCTATTAATGTAGTCTGCTTCAAGTGTGTTTCTAAACGGGCAGTATATGTTTAATTTGAGGAGGATTTTCCCTTATAGCCTTCGAATATAGTACCAAATCTAGCAAATTGTTTACAAGAGGTCATGAGTTTGACCACCATCCCGTATTAAAGTTGCGTTGCTCTCATGCTAAGGTTTGTTTCGGCTCATTTCTATCGCAAGGATAATGTTTTTGGGGGTCTCTCTTAATGTTCTCTCTCCGAAGGACTAGATATCAAATACTGCAAATATTCCGTGTAGGAATCGGATTTTTTGCTTTCTTGCATTTCCTAGCCGGCTCCGGACATTTTGAATTTGCTAGATTATAAAAGCTGTTGCAAGATAATTCAGTTTGGAATAACGTATATCATTATTTGTCCTGGTCCGATGAGACTACTATAGTAGCTTCTACGAAGCTACAAAGTAAATTTGTTAATAGAGATGTAGTATGATCTCTCCCTGATCTCTTGCATCAATTTGACCTGAGCCTGAGCTCGATGTAATCCTCCTTTGTTCGTTGTGTGACCTGCTAGCACCACACGATAGGAATATAAATATCAAATAGCACTGAAACATAGAAACATAGAAACTACAAGTAGAAGATACATCACGAATTATTTGCAAAGTGTAAAATCCAAGCGTGACAAGAGTGGTTTCGTGATCTATGCTGCGGTCGTTTAGCTTTCACCTGTCTTGGTTGAATGAAAAGCCCATCGCAGTCTTTTTCGTCTTTTTCCAGATTTACTAGCACCTCGGCTCACGGGGATGGAAAGAGATATAATCAACATTCGATATTCGAATGTATTAAGCTGCCGGTTGAATATTCGAGTTAAATTTGGTAGTTTGAAATGAATACAACTATAACGCAATCGGTTCGCGATTGGTGAAAGTTATTCTCCGATTGTCGATGGCTTGATGCATGTCTCGCAATGGAGTAATATCAACGCACAATTATATTTTATTTGTACCTACAGATGCATTGCTTTAAGTTTCTCATTAATTTCGGCATTTATTATTTTTTGGTTTATTTTTATCTTTATTATTTTCCTCTCGCCGTTCGCCCCGTCCGCTTTCCGCCATCCGCCGTCCGCCATCCTCCGTCCATTTCGACACTTTTCAGAGTCCCCTCTCTGCTGGTTATTTGCCTGCGGTTGTGGCACAGACGACGATGGACGAGCTTCTCTTTCGCTTGGAGTGAAAGCAGTTTCATCTGAGTTTGGGAGGCCGCTTTTTTGTGCCTCGATAAGATCTTTTACCTCTTCAAGCAAAGAGATAAACCTCGCGGGAAGATCTTCGCCTTCCGATCGAGCAGCCATTTTGAAAACGGAATAAATTTTCTTTGAGCGGGAATAATCGAATTAATCTTCATAAATTATAATGTGCAACTGGTTCTTTCCCAGGTTCCACTCGGTTCGTTGAACAACAGAACAGAAATTGGAACAACGTCAATTTCTGTTCTGTTACTCCAATTTCTGTTCCGTTGTGTTTACGATGTTTCAAATTCCGTTCTGTTGGTTCAATTTCAGTTCTGTTTTCCTAAATTCTATTCCGTTTGTTCAATTTCAATTCTAACGTCTTGAGAAAAGAATTGCTGAAAAGTAATAAAATATGCAGGTTCTCATAACAGAATTTGAAACAGGATTTGGCGGTAATAACCCCTCATACTATTCACC
>MU827066.1:0-15094 GCA_029204205.1 Desmophyllum pertusum | reverse complement strand
AGGGAGGGTTTCATGGCTCGACGCATGTCCATAAATCAAAATACTTTGTTCACCTGTGGCACGCTTTATGGCACAAGTCTATTTAATTGCATTGTTTACGAACCAATCGAGGCGAGGAGTTAACTCGGCTGCGAAATCTGCTTGTGAAAATTTTACGATTAAAGAATTTTACAGCTATTTGCATAATTGTCGCATGCAAATACTCTAAAATCATCAACTGTGGAATAAATCCTACGGGTCAACACTAAATTCCACGGTCGACTGCGTCGGTGTAATCCACAGAAATCTTCTGTACGTGAATTTTGGTCATCCGTCGTTCTGCTACGACTAATTATAATATATGCCGGATTACTGAAGTACATGTGAGTGGGGTTTTTAAAGCGATAACATTGATAAGAAAGCGAAAAAAGTATATTTTGATTTATGGACATGCGCCGAACCGTGAAACCCTCCCTTTAAATGAAAATGTGTTTTATTTGTATGTTCACATGACAATGAGTTTTACACTCATTGTCGTGTGAACGGATTTGCACCAGGACTCGTTTTGAAACATAGGTCAAAAGTAACCCAAAAATGGCCTATTCATTTAGCTGAACAACGGGAATATTTTAAAACAAAGAGTGTGCGGGTACCAGTAAGGTCGTCTTCAGAGACTTGGTAATTATTAATTGTTAGCAGACTTCAATTTGTCTATTAAAATTCCTTCTGTGAGTATGGATGATTTATCAGTAACAATTTGCTATTTATGTCCGTAAAAATCCATACCAGCGGTTAAAATGAGGTTGTTATGATATGTAATCAAGTTAAATGCCCGAGAAATTCGCAAAACAAGAGTATACAGGTACCCGCGCTGCTGAATTCAAAGACCTCTAAACTTATTTATTGAAGGGAACAAGCGTATCGGTCCTGCCAAAGTACAATAGGCAAAAATGAAAATGCTTCACATTCGTAATTCATGAGGCTATTATCCTTGAATGGAAAAGTAACATTACAGCTAGAGGCTCTAATTCTGTCATACCAACGAGCGAACACAGTGATAGTTGTTTCAAATTAATTATTTCCCTTTCGACATTGTACCTTTAAAATAACACTAGTTCACAGTTGTACACGGATTTCCAATGAATCCTTCTCGTACCCTAACAGTGTTTATTTGTCTCACAGTCGTAGATTTGGGAATCGGACAAGGTGGGTTAGTTTTTATTATTGCTTCCTACATCACTAGTTATTGGTTCAGGTATCAAATAGACATATCTATCAGGGGCATCCAACGAAAAAACTTTCCAGTAGGTGAAGGAACGTCGTTTTTACGTTATAATTGTGCCTTTTTGTGCAGTTTTAATGATTTTAAACTCTAAGAAAAATGTATATGTTCGGATACGTTAACTGAACTTTCAAACTTCAGAACATTTTAGGGATTGAAATCTTATTACCCGAATTTAATTATGAGCTGAATTTGCCTTTTTGAATCCTAGCTGACCTTTTTTGTACCCAAAACGACATTTTTATCTCTCCGAATACACAAGGCATTAATTTCCCCATATTAAGAAAGTTCAAGATGACATTTCCCTAACCGAATATCTGAGGTGATTATAGTACCATTCGAACAGATATTCCACCGAAACGATCCGTTGCAATTGGGTGCCCCTGATGTATCACTAACATTTAATCAAACCATTAATTGTTTTTTTTTTTAAGGAAGCCTATATAGTTAGTTTCAACATTGAACAGTTCATTATATTTTAAATATGCACGCAAGAATGTGTTAATATTAAAGTCGTTTAGAACTGTTACTACTACAGGTTCTGAGCTGAATCACAAATCCATGATGATGAAAAACACGATTTATTTACTTTTTTTTTTGACAGATAATGATAATGAACGCCACACCATGTCATCAAATTTACTTAAGCTGTCATTTTACAATGAGGCGAACTTCTAACAATTCACATAAACTTGGAAATGCAAATTATACATACTTCGAATCCGGGATTATCAGTGTTACAGTTTAGTTTTGTTTTTGGTTTAGTTTAGTTTAGTTGTTTTTTTGTTCACTTTGATTTGTAGATTATGGAAATGTGTGACAATGAACATGAAACAAAAGGGAACCAAACGCAAAACGATAACACTTATGAAACACAAAATATCAACTTATTTCCTAAAGTCAATTGAATGAAATTTTAGCAGGTTACGCTTTCGTTCTCATAGGTCTCAAGTCATTCTATCAATAACCAAAATCGAAATTTCCGCGGATATGCTATTTTTGTGATACAACGTAATGTTATCTTCATGACATGCAATATGCCATTTCCGAGTTAAATTTTGTCTGTTTCAAAACGAGTCCAAGTGCGATACAATTTAAATGAAAATGTGTTTTTTGTTTTGTATGAAAATGATTCGCGAGTAAAACTCATTGTCATATAAATGGATTTGCAGCAGGACTCGTTTTGAAACATAGGTCAAAAGTAACCCAGAAATGGCCTATTCATTTAGCTGAACAACGGGAATATTTTAAAACAAAGAGTGTGCGGGTCCCGGGGGGGGGGGGGGGGGGGGGTACTCCCTATAATGGACTATACGGGGAGGCTCCGCCCGAAAGGGGTCCTTTTTTAGGCTCGAGGTATGTGAAAGGGTAGGGATTTCACGAGTTGAAGTATATGAAAGGGTAGGGATTTCACGAGTAAATTATATTATTGTTTGGTTAACATCTCTACTGGTAATGCTTGATGATTTCCGTGATATATATTGTTCATTAAGTTCATTACAAGGGTATAGAAAAGGGATGCAGTGCTTCTACTGTAGGTATGTGAAAGGGGTACCATTTTCATAATTTCTATGGAAGGTATATGAAAGGGGTACCATTTTCCATGGAAGGTATTGAAAGGGGTACCTTTTCTGTGAAAAATGGTATATGAAAGGGTAAGGGGTTGGATCTCTGGGCGGAGCCTCCCCGTATAAAACTTTTTTGAGTACCCCCCCCACCAGTAAGGTTCGTCTTCAGAGACTTGGCAATATATTTGTTGAAGCTAACAAGCGCATGCATATGGTTCCTTTCAAAACTATAATTGGCCAATAATAGATTACATTTGTAGTTCATAACTGGTTATTCACCCTGCAGAAGAGTTGCGTTCGGATAGTTAAATGCTTGTTTTTACCCAAATGAAATGATCGTTGTGGCAGTTGTTTCAAACCAGAGGGAAGGATATTAAGCCAACTCTTCCAATAGCCTGATTATGTTTTTTTTTTCTTACAAATGATCAGTTGAGAATCGGACAAAGTATAGCATTGCTTCGTATATGACAGTTTTGTTTTTATGTCTAGATATGTGTGGGTAAAAGGTAAAAGTTAAAGAACAATTTTTGAACGAGTTTTAACTAGTGTTATTATAAGCTGTTTCTGATTACAAACTTAGAATGTTCTTCATAACAGTTGGGACGCTAGTTTGGGAGGAATATATTATTAGACACGTTTCCTGTAGTCGATTCAGGCGAGTTTATAAAATAGAATAAAGCTACAGTGATATATTGTAGTCAAGTATAAAATATGATTATTACTATTAAAGCCGTCTGATTAGTACTAGTTCATTCATTTCATTCATTTAAATATCAATTGTTTTATATACGTAAACAGTGTATTGCCGTCGCTTTAATTGTGTTAAACATGCAAGGCTTTTACTTGGTTTCCTGTCAAGTTATAGACAAATAGTAATTGCCAAATTGTCAAGATGGTGAATCTTAAAGTTTCATTTATTTTGTAGACGATGGATGCGTATCTTTTACCAATGGAGATCAGTCATTTGATAAGCAAATCAGATACGTTCCTATGACTTGGTTTGAAACACCTTCGATTGTTCCCTATGGAGCAGGTAATGTATTTATTTCTGTGTATTTTGTGTTTTATAATACAGGCTGCGACATTTCTGAACGGTGATTGGTTCGAACGAGCTGTATTTATCTCAAATATTGAAATACTTACATGAAAGAAATTACAGTTTCCAAATGTGTCAAGTGTGACAATTGACTCTAAGAAAGAAAAAACAAGATGGCGGACATTTCTATTGTTTAGCGTGTGGACTAAAGTGGGCATTTCAACGAGATTATCTGTCAAAGTGTCCAAAAACCTACGAATATTGAACTCAAAACACTTTTTTGTGGTATAACTAAGCTGAACAAAGTATTCCATTGCTTAAACGTTTCAAAACGAAGCTCCAATGACATCTGTGAAGCTACGATCGTCGTGTACTCGGGTAAGATATCTGCCTTGTATTATAAACAAATAATAGCATGATTTGTACGTAGTATTTGGAATAATACCGGCTCGTAATATTTCAAAATAGCGGCGAGTGATATTTTGGACAATTTTGAAATATTACTCGCGGTATTATTTCCAAATACTACTACAACTCAGGCTATTACCTATACAAATAACTGAATTAACGAAATTAGGCACACCTATAAATTGTATTATATTCTAACTGTTACCTTTTGAGATTTGGAGGACAACACCCGAACTGTAGGAAATCCGGCTTGTATGTGATAGGGGCGGGGAAGGCGGTGGGGTTTATCAAGTGAATATTGATGAGCGTAATTACCCGTTAAAGTTCGGGAGTGTGTAACAGTACTGTAGGCGTTCGCTTCTTCCCTGTGCATTTTTTTTAATTCCCAGGAAATGCTAATAAACCAACAAAGCAACTAACTAAACAAACAAGCTAAGAGTAACATGAAACAGCCAATGGACGATTAGGTTCACTAGTTACATGGAGACGTTTTAACACCTTATTTGTCATTATAAGCTTGCGCTGGTGAAGATGCACTTGGTTTGGAAAGTGGTTTCATTACAGACCAACAGATAACGGCGTCTTCTTCATGGAGTGAAAACCATGTCCCGGGTAATGCCAGGCTCAACATCGCTGCTGCTAGGGGAAAAACTGGCGCCTGGTCATCTAAAACTGTGGACCAAAATCAATGGCTTCAAGTGGACTTTGGTCGAAATGTCAAAATCACGAATATTGCTACCCAAGGGAGGCAAGAATACGACCAGTGGGTGAAGACGTACATGCTCTCTTACAGTGTGGATGGTGCAGTCATTTTCCAGACATATCAAGAGAATGGCGTTGACAAGGTATAATATATTTATTTTTCAAGTCCCTGCATTTTTTCCACAATTTATCTTTGGAAGCTAAGACCAAGCTGATTTCAGGTTATGAATAATTTGTCTGGAACGAATATTATTATTTCTGAAGAAAAATACAGAAAATGCACGTGACTTGACTTGTTCTTGACTTGTTCACGTGACTTGATGCTTGGCAGGCCGTTTTATCCATTCTTCCAAAATCTTTACATTTTAATCATACTGAGCAAATCGAAGCGTCCACTAACTGGGACTAATGTCATTACGAGTTCCGTTCATGTCAACACGTGCGAGGAATGGACTGGAAACAACAACAACAACAACAACATTAAAGGGACACTTTAATGTGTTCCGAGCATTTGATCAGAACTGTTATAAAAATGCACGAAATGGTCCCTAAATGTATGGAATATTAACTTAATTAACTCTAAATAAATGATAAAAAGCAATTTCTTGAAGAAATGCCATACTGCAACAACATTTTTGCACAAGTTTAAAGATTTCGGAGCGAACTTGAAACTTTGAAAAACTGACAGCATGTCACTTTTCAAAAATCCATGTTGTAATCCATTTCCATCCTAGCTGTCATTAGTCATCCGCGCTTCAAAATGGATTCATGTCATCTGTCGAGTACTGTTTTACAGAATCAAACCATTATTGTTCAGCTTCCTATAATCTACATATGTTTCTGAGCTTCCCAAAATCATGCCTAAGAACGAGGACAGTGTCGCTTTAACAACATTAAGAACAACAGTTATATATATATAATGTTGTTCTTAATGTTGTTAAAGCGACACTGTCCTCGTTCTTAGCATGATTTTGGGAAGCTCAGAAACATATGTAGATTATAGGAAGCTGAACAATAATGGTTTGATTCTGTTGTAATTACACTGTGCTGTTTCCAGAAAACATCCATGCCCGCCCAAAAATAAGTTAATTGATAATTTCGAGAGGGAGGGGGTCTCACACGCCAACATTTTTAAGCAAAGTACGAAGCTAAACTAGATTTCCTGCAGCGTGGGTGGTGGGGGTTATACTGCGGATTGAGTGAGGATAAAGTGAGAATATTATTTTTCGCAGTTTTTTAAGCAAATCCAAATAGGCTATAAATGATCATTGATCATTTATTCGCATCACACTATTGTTATTATCTTACTTACAGATTTTCCTGGAAATACTGACCGGAATAGCGTTATCAGCCATGTACTCTCACAGCCAATCACAGCTCGATATGTCCAAATAAAGCCAAAATCGTGGCACATGCATATATCTATGAGAGCGGAGTTTTACGGTTGCGTTCTTTCGGGTGAGGTTTGGCGTAATATTTATTTCATAAATGACGTTATTTATGGAATTATTTCTAAATCAGCTAAGTACACACCGTTAATTCGCAACGTAAAATTTACGCAAATAATACAAACAAGTATTCATTCGTGAGCTTACAGACTCATAACATGTCTATACTACAACTGACACGTACAAACATAATCAAATATTATACGAGTTCGCTAATTACTACTGAGGAAATCATGCACGACACTAACAACATCAAGAACACGTCGGACGTGCACGGGATTTTTTTACACAATTAAAAATATGATTTACTCGAGGATGTTAAAACTTTCAGTAACTGTTTCGGTAACTGTTTCTCCCGGACATTTTGATGCGACAACTGTTTGTCTGATGTTTGGATGATATGTTCCCATGGCAGCACTGATATGTTTCATCCACTGAAGCTACCCGATGTTGGTTAATTTCGTGACCTTTTGTTCAATAACAATGAACCTCTTGAATTCGTTGTACCGTGTCTTTACCAACAGATCGTTACCAAGTAATGGGTCGAAACGTCTTCATGGATTTCGTAAAAGAGCATCTCACAACAAAAAAGCACGTTGACTTTGGGGATACTCAGGAACGGCCCAATAATATCGAGCTTGAAATTATGGCGGACACTATATATGTTTAAGGTGCGCTGGTATTGAAATATTTATTAAATTGCTAGGCGATGCTATATTATTATTATTTGTTTTAATATATAAGGGCTAACTTACTGTCACGGCTCTAGTTGGAACTAGGTTAAGGATATGTGTGAATACGATGACGTTATTTCATGATATCACTTCATTAATTACAGGTGATGTCTACTAAGGACCTGATTACATGAGTTGGGCTGGCCCGTTTAGCAGGGCTGACTCGGTTTGCGAGATGACTTTCAGCCGGTATTAACATAAATGATTCTAGCACGAAGCATGTGTCGGATGGTCTTGATCACATTTCTCCAGCAATTTGGTTCTTTATTTTCTGCACTTATGCAGCTGCATTGGCTGCTTTTCCTCTACATTCTATTTAGAAAGAAAATATTGATTGTTTTGGTCGGATAGTGTGCTCGGAAAAGACATTTAATGCTGGCCTGCGTTAGCCAGGCTGGCCCGGTGAACGTGATTACATGGACATTTTTCAGGCCGGCTAGCCGGGATCTCGTCATCGCGATATCCGGGAATTCGGCTAACCGGGCTGGCCCGGTTGTCATGTAATCGCAAGTTGATTTGTGTTGCGTTTAACAGATGTGCCGAGATCTTCGGCAAACCGGGCCGACCCGGTTTAACCGGGTCAGCCCGGCTCATGTTATCAGGCCCACAAATGTCCTGGCGACCTTTTTCGTAAACAGACCTATAAAATCGAAGCAACCGGATATATGATACATCTGCATCAAAGTTTAATTTAAAATCGCAAACGTTCTTGAAGGGGTTAAAAGGAAGCAGAGATGCAGTAGCCTGCGAATACAGCCGACTTCAATCGCGCGCCGCATGCAGCGTTATAATGCATGCGGCGCGCGATGGATGTCGGCTGTATTCGCAGGCTAGAGATGCAGGTAATTCCTTGAATTTGTATTATTAGCGGCTCCTCTATACTGTCTTTACCCTACCGATCATTTGTTTGACGGCGAAATATGATCATTAATTTCACTGATAACAAAAATCGAAAACAAATTCATCGTGACGGCTACACCGTTTAGATTTAGGATCGAAGGCAACAAAGCTTCCAGAAAGGACTGCAACTTCGATTGCTGTCAAATGTGTTGTAGATATATTGTCTGGATTGCTTCAAAGTTATTGCTCTGTTTACGAAAAATAAAATGGCGTTGTTTCTTTTTTCTCTTGATTAACGTTTTTCGTTGGTTAATTTTGTTTCAAGTGACCCGGTTAAATGGTTTGCACTGTAAATATATATTTGTTTTAAGATCACTAAATAATATAAATTGTCTGCAACCTTGTTCTTCAAAAAACACTGTGTTGCTCATCCGTTATTGTTGTATCATTTAGGGTACAATCACAATGCATGGCATTAAAAAACTGACAATTATGGCTCGTAGAGTGGCATTTCTGAAAGGAAGTCAGTTGGACCTCAGAGCTCCGAGTTTAAGGCAATCATTCATAACCTGCCTCCTGGGGCCGATGGGGATGACGGGAAGCAAGGAGCCCACGGACCGACAGGTAGGGTTGGAAGTAATCTCGTACCCAGATCACCCTCTGCCACGCGAAAGGGAGATCTGGTAAAGTTCGGTTTCAAGGCCCGATATACGGGCCTTCCCGTTGTTCTCAGTTGTCCTTCGGTCTGTTGTGATCGAATAAACATGGATCAATTCCTGGAATTCGACGGAGTTATTCTGATAATTCTTCGAGACAGAGGTTTGGAAAACTTTGTTATAAAAGCAACAAAAGGAAGCTTTGCGGAGATCGGTTTTAAAGAAAAGGGTCTGTTGACACTGTTTAGTTGTTCTTCCGACAGGCTACGGAAAATCTCTCGTGTTCCCGGCCGCGAATATGCGAAAATGTTTCAGTAGCGAGAGCCAATCACAGCACACATTAGAATAAGACGATATTTTTAAGTAGTATCCAATATAGAATCGGCGTTTATTTCGAACTTTACCAGATCTCACTTTTCAGTGTCAGACAGCGTGGGATCTGGGTACGAGATTAGGTTGGAAGGTGTGGAGCATAGACATCCAGATAAAAAGTGCACAGTAAATGGAAATATATCATCAAATTAGGGGAAGCAAATTGAGTTTATTATCTGCGTAGGTAGGGTGGAAATGTGTATAGTAACACATCCAAACCCAAAGTATATAGTCCATGGAAAATAAATGGCCAAATTAGGGGTAGCAAATCGAGTTGGTTTCCTGTGTAGTTAAGTTAGTATTACAGGTGAAGTACGAATGACTGAATCACGCGGATAAAGAGTGTACAATTATGAAAATGATCATCTGCGGTTACCTTTGCAATTTTTAAGCAATTATTACCCAGAGAGATTTAAAAGCGCTTGCAAAGAAATCTAAAAAGGCTCCAATGGAGATTTCAACCTCGATTCCAGGCTCTCTCTCCTTTTCCTCCCTTGTCGTTGAGTAGAGAGACCCTGGTTGCGGCTGGGTCACGTGACTATGCGGTTACAACAATACCGCAGGGGAGGATGGGTCTTTGAGGCCGTTTTTGTCAAGGTGAACAATAATTACTAACCAGGGGAACGAAGGGGCAAATCGAGCTTGGTTCAAAATGGAACAGCCTTGCTTTCTGCTGGTTTATACGGGCGAGATTATGTTAAAAGTGAAACAGGCTATTTGTATGGAACGTTTGTTTTTATTCTGTAGCAACTTCATGACATGAACATGTATACGTGACGGTATGTTTCGAGCCACAAAAGCAGCGGCGCGAAATTTATATTACAACCGCGGGATTACAAGAATGGAAAATTCGCCTTGCGAACACAAATTCTAAGTGTATAATCAGAATATAAGTAGACAGGTTTCATGATCGTAAAGCTAAACGAGGTTGTGAACCAGACACCTTGGTCTCAAACTAAGTTTGAAAACAACAAATATGCTTGGCGAGCTCGTTCACTGACCCTGTGAACTCCGGTAAATTAAAACACAACGGCATTTATTTACAAATTCATTTGTAGGCGAAATCAGGAGCGAAATAGTCCAAATTTTAGGATAAAAGAGTAGCTTACTATTTTCTCTAACTGATTCTGTCGTTAGTTTGACCGTAATATAGTTTGCTTTGTGGTCAAAAAATCTACAACAACAACCGCTCGACCGGCGGTTCCTTGAAAATCAACAACCTTACGAATATCAAACGGGCTGTACGAAGGAATTTTTTCCATCGGCAGTTTTTGCAGTGAATACAATTTAACGATCACTTAAACTCATTACCTTAAAGCTGTTCACATACCGAAATGATCGGCTTTCTTCCGTTGAACAAAATTCCGTTGTAAAAACGGTCCGACGTAGTTGTGTAGTTCTGAGAATTACCGCACGCGTTTCCGAGAAAAGATTATTGCAGTGATCTTCGCAAACGGCCTGGTAAAGCCTGTAGAAGCTTGAATAACCGCATGTAAGCTTATGTACAAACTTTTTTGGTGGCTTGCTTTTCTTGCGGAGTTGTATAAAGACCTGCTGCATCTGCGAGTTCGGACTCAGAGTAAACGCTCCCACCCTCGCATGGTAGATTTGTCACAGGCAACAACTCTAACACTCTACCACCCCTCCCTCCAAATATATTTTTTTACCACCCAGAATTTGGGTGGTCACGTGACCAGCCGCAACCAGGGTCTCTCTACTCAACGACAAGGGAGGAAAAGGAGAGAGAGCCTGGAATTCGAGGTTGTGGAGATTTTAACCAATATCCAAGTAGCCGTAAGGCTATGACGTCACACATGAGGCAACAAGGTAATCAGTGTTGTCTATATAGAGCTAAAATGTATACAATTGTGTATTTTTACATGACTGGTATACATGTGTTTATTCGCTTTGCTTCGGTTTGGATATAGATAGTGTTATTTTACGACATATAATTTTAGAGTGCGAATACGCACCAAAACGAGTTCAAATACAAGACCGCATTACACGGGTCTTAGTCCTCCTGGCCGCGCGCTACGGAAAACACTGTTGAAAGCCTATATTTTAAGGAATAATTAGGGACGTATAATAAACAATGTATTCAGCGAGAAGGTGTAAATGGCTGAGCATTTTTACTCGTCAATGATTATTTTTTCTCGCCCGAAAAAATAAAAAAATAAACTCGTAAAAATACCCAGCCGTATTACACCAACTTTCCGCTGAATAACCTCTTCAGTTTATTGCATGTTCTTTCACTTTGTGCAAAATAAGCCAAATACCACAATCAAACAGTGTTTGGTCAGTAAACATTTGTCATAACAGTCTGCTGAAAACATATGCTTTTGGGGGGGCAAATTTGTAGATAGTTTTCCCTTCAAATGTCGTTATTTTTGATAGTGATATTCGTTGTTGTCATCGTTCTTATAAGTTGAGGTTTTTGCGATGTTGCATCTGGCTACATAAACATTGTAACAAGTGGCGGGAAGGGAAATGGAGGCCAAAAAGGCGCGAATGGCAGACACGGGGCCGACAGCTTAAACAAGGTACGACTAGAAGTAAAGTAAAATACACATTGCGTAGTCAAATAAATAAAACTTATAATAAAACCATGAATCCTTTGCTTACCATTTATTAAGTAGTCACTTCAAGAACCATCTCAGAGGCAACGAGGAATCACGCCAAATATTATCATTCATCGATGCTTTCGTGTATGCCCAGATAATCAATGCGACCGTTGTTGAAACTATAGTTCCCATCAGTGTGGCTCAGCCCCAAATGGTGTCCTTTAAACTGAAAATATTCTCTGGAATTTGCAGCAGCTGCTAATTATCCACAAATTAATAATACAAACAGCTTCACGATGCTCCACCGATCGAAAATGTCACCGCCATGTTGGATCAATTCTTGTCAAGCCGTGATGAATGCTTTAAAGGCAACCTCCTTGTTTTTTAGAAATGTTCGATCTCTTAAGGTGTTTCGATACAGTGTTTCTGGGAACCATACCTAATGTTTTCAATCAGCTTTTTATCAGACTTGCCTCAGTCGGATCGATGTGAAATTTACACCAATAAGTAGTCTTGGATTGAAGTTTGCTATGATGTACTTTTCAGTGAAATCGATATTGCTATGGCAACGATAAACACAAAACCTCAAAAATCAGTTAAACGTAAATGTTGCGCGATCCAGATTTCACCTGGAAAAGCAAATACCAACATCTTAAACTATGATGTATGGCAAACAAAATATATGAGAATAAAAAAAATTATGTATGCTTGATTTCGAATAAATTGCAAAAACATTTCAAATCTTACTTTTTGCATAATAATAGTCAATGGACCGAGAGATACATACTGTTTCGATGAAATCACTTCGGAATTAGCCAAAATGTGTCTTGAACTAATATTTTGACGTCATAAAATGTTTGTTGGTTTTCTATTTCGCGATGCCGAGAACGAATTTTTTCCCTAAAAGTCACTCGCATTATATTTTTCGGGTAATTTTTTATTTTGAGCGCTTTTGGCAAAAATCTTAAAAACGGCTCGATAGATTTTTCCAAAACGTTCACCAAGAATACCTTATAATACGAGAAATTTTATTCCAAAGTTTTATCAACATTGATTTAATGGAACACTTTTAAATTCAACGATGAATAGAACGTCCGAACGAACGGAAAAGTTTACGTTACAAAATTCACCGTTGACAAGTTGTGCTAATATATTCAAGTTAATGCGTACGGTATTCCCCCGTGATTTGCACGGGATTATAACAAAAAGAAAATACAGAAATCAACAGCAGAACGATTTATTACAATAAAACAAGATCCCCTGAAGGGATTACAAGCGGCCGATTTCCTCGGGGGGGGGGGGGGGGGGGGTAGGGGTGGGGGGCTCTCCCTTGTGTACGCTATATAGGAATGTCCCGCTGGACAGGGTTTGGTTTTTGAGCATTTTTCTCTTCCACAGGGTAACCCATACGTTCAGAATAGGATAACGTTGATTGTTATGGAAGTCGTGAAAATTAAAAATAACAAGCTTACACACAAGCCAAGTAAAACGTAATTTTATTCACCTGTTTCCAAGCGAGCGCTGTGTTTGCCAATTCTGCTTCGATTCGATTCGATCGCTTCGAGTAAACTCGCGGTCACTGGACTTTAAAGGCCTATTAAAGAGTCAACAACGCAATAAAAGCGGAGACGGCTTCGTGATGAAAAACGTGACTTGCCTGATGGTAATATTGGTCATCATGGCTAAAGGCCCCGTATAGAGTAGTAAAGAAATTCCTAACGAAAGACTGTGTCAGTAGAAATATTAATTCTTCCTATTGCTCCAGTGGGACTAACTTTAGATCACTGTCGGATTGCGCGTCATCAGTCGAACCGTGTGGGATTTTTCGCTGTTGTTTTCTTTGTAAGAAACTGAAAAGAAGCAACTTTTTCAAGATACGAAAAAAAATCGAAATTTTCCCCTTATCCTCTAAAGTAGGAAAGAAGTTATCCCCGAATAGAGAGCTTGGGTTGAAGACAAAGGTTTCTCTAGTGGCTAATTTGTAGAGACACTTGCAATGCAATGTCAACTGGGGAAAGTGCAGTGACTACGAACAAAAAACAAATGTAGTCACTTACGCCAGTCGGCGCATAAAGGACCCGCAGTGTTTTATGGGAAAAAACCGGGCAAAGCGCGCACTTCACTCCCCGGCTGGGGAATCGAATAACGGGGAAGAGGCGCGAAAGGTCACCGGGCGCCAAATTTAGCACATTTGTGCAAAACCAAAGAAGCAACACTAAACGGAACACTGCTGTTATCAACAGTGCTGTGGGGCGCATTTTGTCTTTTTGGCCTATTTGTATTTTTTTTTTTTTTTTTTTTTTTTTTTTTTGTTTTATT
The DNA here is from genome assembly GCA_029204205.1 of Desmophyllum pertusum. Classification (NCBI taxonomy): domain Eukaryota; kingdom Metazoa; phylum Cnidaria; class Anthozoa; order Scleractinia; family Caryophylliidae; genus Desmophyllum; species Desmophyllum pertusum. The sequence continues at coordinate 1,189 of MU827066.1, read as the reverse complement.
TTTTTTTTTTGATTTATTTTTTTTTTTTTTTTTTTTTTCACAATGCAGAATTCCTGTAATAAACTCAGATACCATGTACGCACTTACACGACACTACAGAAAGCCTGTGGAAAGAGAAAAATTCTCTACTTGCTGACATTTTAGACCGAGATGCCCCCGATAACATCATGTCAACCGTGAAGAGGAATACGGCTAGCGACATTAAAAAAAAAAGTTCCATTTCCTTGAAAGCGGAGGGCCCTATGCGTCGGCCGCTTAATTAATCATGGAAATAAATTCGTTACGCATTGGATTTGAATGGACATTAGCTAAACGTGCCTGAAACCATGAAATTTGTAACGCAAACTATTCCGTCGTTTCATACGCCATCTTCAATCGTTAAATTTAAAAGTGTTCCAAGTAAATCACAATAGCTAATGAACCTTGTGGCATACAAAATTTACATTTGAGTCAAAACCATACAGGGGCAAAGTGGTTCTAAATAAAAATAAATCGTATTTCGAACCTTTGTTAGAGGATTTTTTGACCCAAAAAGCGGGATCAAAATAAAAACATTCCCCGAAAAATATAATGGGTGCGTTTAACCCTTTAGAAAAAAAATTCGTTCTTTAGTCTTTGTGAAAAAGAATCACAACAAAGACATTTATGGGCAGGTCAAAAACTAAATCCTCAAGACACTATTTAGGCAAAATTCGCGAAGTGATTTTATCAAAAAAGTATCGTGTATCTCCTGCAGTCCATTTTTACTATTATTATGCAAAAAGAAAAGATAAGGTGTGAAAATGTTTTTTGCAATTTATTCGAAATCCAACATACAAGTGTGTTTTCATTCCTCCTATCTCTCAGCATAAATAATATTTTTGTTTGCCATAACCATAGTTTAAATAAGAGATATTGGTATTTGGCTTTTTTTCCTTTTTTTTCAATAGGAAAATATCCTGGATCGCCGCGAACAGGATATTAAATTGAATGATTTCAAAGATTTTTGCTGTTTATCGTTATGCCATGGCAATGATCGATTGCACTGAAAAGTACATCATAGGCAAAACTTACAAAAATCCAAGGATATACTTATTGGTGGAGGTAAATTTTATTAATCGGGATTCCGACTGAGGCACTTCTGAAACAAGCTGATTGAAAACATTTAGAGTATGGGGGTTTCCCGAAAGAAAAAACCTGTATCGAAACA
>MU827065.1:0-15166 GCA_029204205.1 Desmophyllum pertusum | reverse complement strand
TATCGATCATTAGTAAAAATTTACTAGATATACTAATTGCAAATGAGACAATCTGATTGGGCTGAGCCACTCGTACACTATCCAGCCATTAGTAGTGCAGTGGCTGGAGGTCGTCTACAAAATTGCGTTTCTTCTGCGTTTCTCCGAAAGTTTTTGGAGGAGGATTTGGAGTTAATACTTAGACAATTGTTGTGATTTTTTTTACTAACTAGTATACTAATGCAAATGACGGACTAATCTGATTGTCGTCTAAGCTAATCGTATACTATTTAACAATAAAGACGGCGAAGCTCAGAGTTTCTATCAAGCTGATAGAAGTCGCGTAGGCGTGCTTATGGTTTTTCATGCATCATTTTTGCCGAAAAGTAACCAAACAGAACCGTCAATAAATCATTGTTTAATCGATGATTTCTATGTTTAATAGATCAGGCCACTGGGTTTATTTCTAAAACAGTTAGACTGTTAGCTTTCTGGGGGGGGGGGGGGTTCTGTGGCTCCTCGCTAACTGATCAGCCCGATATAAACCGAGAGACTGTTACTGTGGGTGCGAGTTAACGAACTGTTGCATGAGAAACAAAATAAGTAGTTCATTTTTCAAATTATTTTAAGGGGTGCAATAGTATTCACACTTTAGTTTGAGGCACTCGACACTTCGAGGGGACGCGTTGTGGCTTTCTAGTTTTTCACGAGTGCGTGCTTATAATATAAAGCCAGCCGAAAAGAGCGAAAGAGAAAGCCATACCAAAAGCCTAGAGAGTGCAGCTTATAAATACATGATTGTATACGACAGTATAGTTCTGATTAAAAGGTTACAGGTGTATTGTAGCTTGCTTTTAACTGGTGTATATTTCGATTGTCTGCACAAGCACGTCCAGTCAGGGAATCGTCAAGTTACCAAAGTGTTTCCGATTCTTATTGTCCAGTGGGTGAATTAAATGAAGTTCGGGTTGTGACAAATCTTCGTCAAGTAACCGAAGTGTTTCCGATTCTTGTTGTCTCGTCGGGGAGTAGAGTTCGGGTTGTGGTAAATATTCGTCAAGTAACCGAAGTGTTTCCGATTCCTATTGTCCAATCTGAAATAACACGAGCACTCACGAAGTTTTCGCGTAAGCCTGGCGCCATCAGGATACGTCACGTTGCTTAGCAACAGGCCTACCGAACACGCGGACTCAGTCAAATTCTCATCGAAAAAGCTGCTTGTTCTGCCAAGTACGTGCGAGGCGCTGTTATTTATGGCGTTTCAGAATCAGACTTGCGGTTTATTTTCCTCAAATAGCAAGAAGCAAGTTCAGTAATGATAAGTGACGAGTGAAACACCATTCTAGTGTAGTTAGACACTTTTTTTGAAGAAAAAAAAAATTGAAAAAGATATGTAATCTCCTTCGCAAATGACGGCGGCGAAGGAGACTACTGCACATGTCGTATGAATATTCGACCAGCGAACAAGATAACAAATCTGTGCATGGAAAATCATGAGACGACGAACCTATTTGTGACAAAGAATACAAATGCTCTCAATTCTTGAACCGAGTTCGCTGGTTTTCCAAGCTCTTGACCGGGGAAGTCTGGGACGAGTTCGCCACGAACTCGTACAGCTTATGCGCATCGAAAGGAAGAACTTGTACCCAGTCTTTTCTCTCCAACAAGTCGAATAGTTCCTGGCAACAGCAAGCTGCCTTTCAGCGTCACCAGCGAACCAATCAAAATCAATTTCTGCTTGGCGCGTGTCACCGCCACGTTGACTCGGCGCCAGTCTCTCAGCAGATCTCCCACGTTGGAATTCTCGTTACTACGAACTAATGACACGATAATGCCCGCCTTGTCGCGGCCTTGATATTTATCCACAGTGTTGATTTCGATCTCGTTCTGCTTGCTATTGGCATCCCTGTGAAAGATTTGTGTTATGAGCTTGAGTTGGTGTCTGTAAGGAGAGATTATACCAAGTGACGAGGGCGGGAGACCGGCTTTTAAGAGCGCACAAGCTAGTTGGTGCACTAACAAGGCATCTGTCTCATTGGAAACTAATTGTGTTCCGACGCCGAGTCTTCCGGCGCGGGACTTCCGTCCGTTAGTCCAGGAGAACAAAACGCACTCTGGTCGCTGGGTGAAGAGGACGAGTGGCATCTATAAAAAAAAAAAAAAGAAGCCAGTTTATATCTGGAAAACGGCAAATATTACATCTAAAAAAAAATCAGTCCTTGAGAAAGGCGTCAATTCCGACAATGAAGCCTTTTCGGTTATCAATGGGAGTGCTTCTACGTAATTTCCTGCAATTTTCAATCTCAATTGTATGTAGAATGGAGCGCCGTATAAACGTTTGATGATAAGACCGAATTGCAAATATAGCCCGTCCACACAACCAAGAACGAGAGTCGGTTTGAAAAGAAGTTCAAACTTCTCTCCAGCGAGACGACCTTGAAATACTATATCAATATGCCCCTCTCGGCGACACTAATCTCGTGCGCTCATTATGCGAATTTTGAAACCTTCTCACTTTTTTCTTGAAAGTCGATCGATAATTTCTTTCGTTTGGCCCACGGCTTGGATGACGGCTAATTCGCCATCCGCGTCCCCAGTAACGGTCGCCACAAGCGACCTGCGACATACGACTCGCCCCAGATTGCGTCCCGCGTTTCCTAAAGTGGTGAGATCGTGAAATGAGTCAAGAAGAAAACTCTTGTCCCTCGACTCTTGTAGCAAACACTCGTTCTCGTTTGACTATGGCTTAACAGGCATGAGACAACGCAAACCTATGGCCTCGCCGCATATACCCAGTCCTGCCCTATCCTAACACGTCCTAACGTCCCTACGCCGACTCCTAAACGACGCAGCCTACGCAAGTGCCCGTTATTTTGACTCGTCCACACAATGGAGGCCAAGTATAACGGTAAAAACGGCTTGTGGTAGGAGACTACATACCTGGCAACATTCAGTAGTGCTAATTCCATTCACATAACATGATTCAATTCGTCCTCGCGTGGATGGAGTTTAGGACAGCTTCCTAACTAACACGCACGTTGCCACGCGGACGCGAGGACGCCCCTGTGTTACCCCGCACAATTGAGCCTGTGTTCACATAGATAAGCGTGTTGGATAGCTCTCATGATGTCTTGATTCAATTCGAATACTGAGTTGTTCAAGGCTGATCACCGCGTGAGGGTGGCGCTCCGATAGACGTTTTAAACAGACTAAGGCCCATTCCTCCCTCTCTGTAGATGCAAAATGGTTTCCATGTTACGGGGGCGCATTATAGGTGATTTTTTTTTCTCACTCACATTAATAATTCATCAAGATGTAACAAAGGAAATCATAACCGTGTCGGAGGTTTGGATACCTGGTCTTAATTGACATAGATTTTTTACGATTTTATTTCTCCGTTTACCCCTTAGGTTTTGTTTCGATTGAGAAGATATATCAAACACTCGAGATAGTATTTCATCCGATTTCCAAACACCTCGAATTTCGTAAATCCCCACCCCAGAAGGCGCGAGGGGTGGGGAGATGAGAGACCCTGGGAACGAGGTTGCTCCGCTACGCGTCGTATTTTAAAACTCTCTTCTTGGTGTTTGGAAATGAAACACTCTCTCTCTCGTGTTTGATATATTACATGAAATACTTGGACGACCTTATCTGTCCACCTACATCTAGACTGTTCACAGTCCCTCTATTTGTTTCGCTGAAATCGTCGCGCGCCGTCACAATCGATCGTGGAGCCGCCATCTTGGATTATTTGGCGAGCGAAATCTGGGGAGAGGACAAAACTCCCATGGGTACGGGGTGCGGGTCGCGGGCGGCGGCGTCCGCTAAGATGATTGACGGCAGCGTAAAACTCAACCGATAGTTGAATTTTTTAACTTCAGAGTTCACATGTCATTGAAGGATGCATGAACTTACCTGGCTTCCACACTTTGCACCAAAGGCGGCAACTGTTAATGATCACCCACTAAGATGAAAACACGAGCATGTCTGAGAGGACCAATACACACGGGCTGCGTGATCTGTGAAGCCTCGTCCACTATACAGTAGTCAAACGAGCGCTGCGAGAAAGGGGCGTGGTTCACACCCAAACACGTGGTCGCAACTACGGACTAAGAATAGGAGAAGTACAAAATTATTTCGTGTGAAGTATTTCTTAATTAGTGGCATGAAAGCCTTATTTCGCGGGTAGATGTAACAATACCTTGGATTCATATAACTGCCTCAGTTCATTGACAGTCTTGATACCTGCTGCAGCCCTTTGAACGCAGTAGGACTGTAACTCAGGAAGAATTTTATGAACCTGGCCAAGGCGGAGGAAATCCATATTTGCCTGAAGGTAAGTACAGAGAGGAAAACGCTTAACATTAAAACACCAAATCACTCCAGTACCAGTAAATACTGAGTAAACAGATGACGTTTCACGGCACCATTACTTCGGAAGGATATCAATGACATAACTAGAACTGTAGACTACGAGCAGTCCCTCATTTTTCTGAGGGATAGTCGAGTGGGAGAGCACGCGAGCGCAGGCGAAAATTACCTCGAGGAGACACGACGCGCGGCGGTGAGAAAAAATGATCCCACTCGACTACTGATCCCTCTGAGAAAAAATGAGGGACTGCTCGTAGTCGACTATAACTACGTCGTTACGTAGTTACGCGGTGAACAAGTAGCTGTTTATTACTTGCTTACTGCCCATCATTCCTGGTGGCACATAGGGCAGCAACGAATCCCCTGCACCCAGCCTATCTTTAGCAGTTTTCTCAATGGAGCTCTAACTGTGGTTTAGCCCCCTTAGTTCCTTTACCACAGTTCTGCGCCAAGTTGTTTTGGGGCGCCCTCTTTTCCTTCTGGCCCTTAGGTGTTCAAAAACAAGAACATTCCCCCTTGCGGTTGCCGTCCTTGACTAAAAAAACGTCTGTGCTTAAAGGAGCTACGTCATGGTTGGCACATCTTGAAAAAATTGGCCAATTTTTTCAAGTTCGCCATTCGCAATCCGTCTCAATCTTCTCCATCCTCAGTCAGCCATCCTTGTTCCTGTTTGGTTTATTATTACCTCCTTGTTGTTTTTCTACCTTAACAAACTGTTATTTTGAGGCTTTCTTCAGTTTGAAGGTGATTTTGCACTTCGCAAAAATTACTTAAAATATTGTGACATAGTCCTTAAGCTCTCTAATAGTAAAGACGAACACAAACCTCTTTGAGCTTGAGTAAGATGTTATCCACAGCAGTATGAGTATAAAACTAGTGAGCAGAACAGATCTGCCGCTAGCCACCAGCACACGCACCAGACAGGAGATGGTGGTGGTCTTCCCTGTACCTGGCATACCGAGGATCAGTGCGTAGTGATGAGCAGCCAGAGCTTTAGACACTGCCTTCCGCTGCCCTGTGTTCAGCTCGTGCAGGATGCACTCCACAGCTGGATCAAGATAAGGATTTCTGGCTTCTGCTGCTTTGAGAATAGAAAAAAATGTATGAGCTAGACATAGATTACAAGCAGCCCCTCTTTCCTTTAGTTTCTCGAGCGAGAAGTGAAATAAAACGAGAGGAAAAATAGCCGCGCGAAAATCAAAGAACGCTGTGTCTATAGGTTTCGCCCCCCAATTCTCGCAGCACTCAATCGGCGATATTTTTTATCGCCGCGTGCTCCCGCGATTTGATGAACTACTGCTCGGTGAGTTGGGCTAGATTATCAAAGAAAGTATGAGAGGGAGTATCACATTTAAAAAGCACTGCAAAATATAATATTGTCTTGAGAAGTTTGAGCTTTTTTTGGTTTTAACGGCGGCAAAGTTATGGCAAATTCAAATTATGTATCCCTATGGGAAATCACAACCTATCCAGTCCTAATAAGCCTCACTTTCATGTTTTGTCAAAATTAAATTTAATGTGTAATTTACTGATGACAAATTTCTTTTAGAGAGACTTTGAGAGCCACGCGAAAGGCAACCTGTGAAGGCGAATGTTCTAGTTTTTGCACCGTGCGCTTTCACCCATCCCCCCACCGAATGAGTTGGAAAGCTCTCGTTTTAGCATTTACAACTTCGACGTTTGATGGACGAAAAGTCGATCATACACGCACAAAGAAAGAGAACATTCGACTTCCGATTATTACCGTCCTTGGCTCCAAAAACTGTCCCTGTGCGCTTCAATAAGCTCTCTTAAAGAAACTTACGGTGTTTGCTGCGAAGAAGAACTCGGGCGATATCCGGATGTTTTTTAGGCTTGACATGCGTCCACTGCTATTCGATTTCCTTCTTTTCCTTGAAAACACAGGGATGGGGCAGCGCTCCAAAAAAGTCCGACGATCTTGACGAACGCCTAGCTGAGCAATCCCTCCCTGTCAGAATCTCCACTTTTCCTTCAAAACACAGTTTGGCCATGTTTGGACCACAGCGTGGTGAGGGTGCTACGTACTCCTCATCCTTGTCCAAGGCGATAAAGTCTTGAGTTTGTTTTGTTCAGTCTGGCATCATACCTGCATGGGAGCAGTTAAAATTGTCATTAGTGATTACTTTAATCACAAACATTTTCGGACAAAAAAATTTCCGAAACTTTTCCCGTCCGAACAAAAGCACAGTCCGAACTATCCTGCCGAATATAGCCGCTTTCCAGTCACATCGCGTGCCGGAAGACGGGCTGTATTCACTCCATTCGGAAAATCTTTGGCAGCCTTCGAAAAATGGTCGGAAATAAACAAAATAATACATGGTTGCTTGGAGGTCATAGATGAATTTTCTTTTCTCGTGTTAAATCGATATCGAGTTGAACTTCATTTCTTCGCGCACCCATGTACAGTCACCTCTCTCCTAGTGAACACTTCTCGTAAGCGACTACCTCCCGTAAGTGACCACTTTTTCCTGTACCAAGGGTGGTCGCTTACGACGACAGTTGACTGTATTATTCTATATTTACCTTTTAGTTAAATCTCTGTACCAGTAAGACCACAACTTCCTTCTTTGTCACTTCATGGATATAACCTGTGTAGAGGGAACGTGAAATATCCTATATTACATATAAAACGAAACGCTACATAGTCACTCAGTACTGACCAGTGTGTTCACAAACAGGCTGGTCAAATTGGTTTCTCTTTGCTTTTACTTGAGGATTCGATTTCTCAGGCACATTTGAGACAAGCAAATTCTGCAAAACGCATACTCAATAGGCCATTTTCGAGTTGCCTTTTGCCTCTGTTTCAAAAACGAGTCCTGGTGCGGAACCATTCAAATGAAAATGAGTTTTCTCCCATGTTCATTTTCATGTAAATCAAACTCAATTTCACATGAAAGGTTTTTGCCACCAGGACTCGTTTTGAAGTAGAGGCAAAGGGCAACTTAGGAAATGGTCCATTCACCTGCTGCAAGAGCTATGGCTCCATTGTACTCTTCGCTCAAAATCACGCGATTCTCCTGTGGTAATATGCACATCCTGCAAAGGCGTCATGCTGGGATGGTCCACAGAACGCTCAAACTTGTGTCTACAATAGCGACTGTTGTCTATCACCGTGTCGTGATCATGTGGCTTTAGAACCATGCCGCTAAAACACCGACCCAGCTTTTCCCTCTCCCATCCTTCTAAACACCAAATTTCCCTTTGGTTTCGTTTCTGCTCCATCTCCTTCCCTTCCAGACAAACCAGTTTATACCAGTTTGTGAAGTAGTTGACATAGGTGTTGGTCATGTGGCCTGTCATCTCGATCAAAAAATTTCGCCAGACCGCTGGTCATGCTGTCTCCTTGCTCCGCAGCCTTGTGGAAGGTGGTGCAGTTTTGTGCCTGAGAACAAGCGCCGGCAGGTGTTGAGATCTCTTAACATTGCCTTGAAAACAGGGTAAAATAAATCATTCTTTAAGTTACTTTTAGTTTGATTTCCAAGACAGTGTTCAAAAACCAAAATGATTGGCTACCTGACCCGACAAATTAATGAAAAACTTCAGACGACTCTTAGAGAGGTCTATATCTATTGACCCACTGCAATTCCTCATTGGACACTTTGACTTCAAAACTTATCAGGAACCCTTGAAGATAGCCTGTACTTCATGCCATATTAGTATTAGTTTTTCCCATGAATGGCACAAAATCCTGCATTTCGCCGTTACCACGTGAGGCTATGAGAGTGAGTATAGTCTCATGTTTATTTCTCAGGGATATATTTAATTTGAGGAAAATAAACCGTTTATGTTGTGTTCCTAACAATTTCGAGAAACTGTTAGGTGAAACCTGACAAAATGCTGGGGGGGGGGGGGGGGGGGGGGATTTGATGGACTAGCAACCTATCCAGTTCATGTTACAGAAACTGGAGTTCAGTGCCAGTTACTAACAAACCACTTGGCTCCTCCAAGCCAGAGCAAACTTTAACCTTTCAGTTTCCATTACTACATGTACCAACCAACCTGGCATGGTGCCTGTAGCTCCTGCCCTGTTGAGCGTCAAGTACCGTGCCACCTCATTCCTTTCATTACCAGGGCCCTCTTCTCGTGAAGGAAAACCAGGTACGCTGAGCATGTGAGCTGCCTTCATGTAAAACAACAATCCTGCATCAATTGCTTGAGAGTAGCGGTCAGACATGAGTAAGGTGTACAGGATCACTTGTGCCCGGTGCTCAATTGAACCTGGTGACAAATGGCAAGAAAGTAGTTTAACCTTTAAAATTTGTTATTTATCAACAGAATCAAAGATTGAGAGATTCTGTGTAGGGAAAGGGAGGACATGAAACAGATTTAGGGGTGGGGCTGAGTTCATCTGGGAATTTTATTTCATAAATAATGCCTGTCAAATGGTATTTTGCTGTCCAGCTCTTGTTTTATTTTTTAAAGTTTGTTTTCAACCAAATGAGGAAACAGCATCTCAGAGAACCTAGATTTTTATACTACAGTGTAAGCCTGACACAACAAACATTCTCACTAAAACTAATTTTTAAACAAAAGGCATTATAACACTGATTATAAGCCTAGTGAATGAAATTATCTTCTGTTTCTATTTCTGTTTCCCTTAGGATTAGGAACAGACTTCAGTAGTGGATCCAGGGGGAGGGTCGGGGGGGGGGGGGGGGGGTGGGTTCAGACCTGAGGGTTTTTTTTGCCTTCACCATTATCCATAGCAAAACCATCTCCAGGATCCACAAAATTGCACTTTTCACAGCCAGAAATCTCAAAATTTTTCTAGGGGTGGGGGGGAAGTAATAACTATTGTCTACTTCCAGAAATTATCCTTCTACTTCACATTTTCAAGAAAACCCTAGGACCCCCCAATCAAAAATTCCTGGATCCAACCCTGGACTTCACCTCACTTTTATCAAGAAATTAATACCAGTAACAGCCAGTATTATTGTTTCGTCTCACCTAGTTTTGGTAAACATTTTCCCTGTCTTCAGCTCTAATGGCAATACTTTTGTCTGCATCTGGTTTCTGGTAATCAGGTCTGTGTCGTTTGATTTTAGGTCTTCTGTCGATTTTAACTTCGACTGTGGCATCAACTTTCCCTAAAAAAAACCCAGATTAATATAAATCAATCCTGTAGCCTTTAAGAATTCAAAAACCAATAGTTTTTTTATGTGATGTATGTTATGGTTAGCCTGTTCCCCCAGGCGTAAAATAAAAACTTGCTAACCCTTTAATCCAAATCTTGGCGACCAGATGTTCTCCTCTATGTCTTTCAGTGCAGACACACAGACGCTAGGCTGCTCGTCGGCAACCTGTGGGTACTCAGGGGTCTTAAAATCCATGGTCCCAAAATCAGGGTGGGGGAAAAGGAACCATAAATTTCTTGGCCCAGTCACAGAGAAGTGGGATATGCTCCTTGAACTTCTCCAAGGCCCAGTTCTCTGTCTGCCCCAAGCTGTACAGGTCGTCCATGTAGGTGAGCTTCTGAAGAAGTCCACAGGCTCTTTTCAAAAGGGCATCAAGGGGAGAATTCTTTAAAGGAACCACAGTAAATAAATTATAACAACACTGAGTAACATAAAGAAATTTATTGATACAGTTAAACACATCTCTTTGCAACAGCCAGGATTTTTCTCTCCAAATGTGCGCTGATCTATATGCTTCGTTACTCTGATTTAAACCTCCTTAGAATGGCCACCTCTCCACCATGGCCAGTTATTTTGCCACAGGCCTAGGGTGGCCGTTCTAGTTTTCTAATTTTGATGTAGCACCAAATATGATAGTCTGTTTGAACCAGAACATACTTACAGATGCTTTAGATCTGTTTAAGATCTTTGAGGATGATAGATTAAGATCCTTAACTTAAGATTGCCAAGAAGATCCGTGATATTAAGCCTTGGTCAAACGGCGCATGAGAGTCAATGAGAGTCAATGATAGTTGAAACTCGCGCTCCTGTTTGACCACCGACTATCATGCACTATCATCAACTCTCATCGACTATCATCGACTCTCATGCGACTCTCATTGAATTTGAACTGCTCAAATTTTTCATGAGTCAATGAGATTTTTTCCTGTTTGACCACGTGCGCATGATAGTTGATGATAGTTGATGATAGTTAAACTATCATCGACTCTCATGCACAATTTGACCAGGGCTTTAAGTTCCTTATGCAGATGGATCGTTCAAAAATTTTCACCAGGGTATGCTTGGAAAATACTACTGAACTCACCATTAAACTCCATGGCTAAATCAAACAGATCATGAAGGAGTGTTCCAATCAACATTGCTTCATTTTGGCCTTCAGTGCGGAAACGCTCATTAAGTATGCTCTGCCGCAAACACTTAGTTGCCATGGAAACAGTAGTTCCAGACACTAAAGTATCAGGATGGACGACAAGGTAGTGGTCAGCCGAGTTGTCAAGGATACACGTCCCTGTGTTTGAGTCAAATGACCCTGCAAATTAAAAGAAAACAGACTGACTTACGTTCATGAATAGCAGTCTACAGAAGATAATATTAGAAACAGATATTTCAGCGGAGTTTCATGGTATGGCAATGCAGACTTAGACGTTGAGAAAAAGAGGATGAAAGAAAACATAGATGGTTTTTGAATAGTGAGCCTGAAGGATGGGCTTACACCAGAATTTTCTTGTTAGCGGGGAGATGGGCCAATAAGTGGGGAGAGGGGGAGGGCGGAGGGGGAGGGGGAGGGGGAATTACATGAATAACCGGGATTTTACGGTATGTTATGCACAAATAGATTTATAAATAGTATCCCCAATCACACTGCATTAGGTTATATTATTTCTTCATTTCATTCTCTCTTGGACCAGGTCCCTTCCAGATACATCATGTAGACTAACTATAAACAAAATATCCATACCTGTAATATGCACAATGTCCCCTGGTTTCAACTTCACTCAATTCCCAGTCTTCCCTCAGACTACAGAACTTCTCTTGACTCAAGGTTTCATCAAACAATCTAAGCGCCTTACTCCGACAAATGTCTTCCATACTTAGCAACAACTGCATCACCCAACAGTTCTCTGCGCGACACCTCCAGTACCAAGAAGCGACTGTAAGCCAGCAGCTCCAGACGGGGATAGACAGGTGTTATTAACGAGGTCCTTGGATATCAAATTAGCTTGTTCAGAATTGATAGGAGAGAAGAGTGCTTTACATGAACTGCTCTTGCTGCAAAATAAAAAAAGGTGGATTGAGGTTGTGGCAATGGGGATGCATACTGGGGCGAATACAGGAAATTAAGAAACAGGGAATGTAGCAGTTGCGGCAAGAGAGCAACCTTGCACCATAGGCGAGATAAGCTTGGGGTTTAACAACAACCTGTTTAATCAATGTTAATCTACTTTAGTTACACTCCATTGTCATTCCTTATTATCAGTACAGATGAGAAAGTAGGCAAGTTGGTTTGGAGGACACTTTCTCACCTGACAGATATTATCACTAGTTAATAGTAATAATTATACAGGTACAGTACCGGTCAAATGTAAGTTGACAGGCACTCGAAAACTCAAATGACTCGACTCGATCCTCAATCTTCGAAACTCGAAAACTTTGAGGATCGCAGTCTCGAGTCGAGCGCTTTGAATTTTGAGTCAAGTGCTTTGAGTTTCGAGTCGAGTGCTTCGAGTTTCGAGTCAAGAAAACAAAGAGCTTATCGCTCGATTAAGTTTTCGCAATACTAGTTGGGGACTAGTACTTTTATGTGCCCAGTTTTCAAGCAATTTGAACTAAATGTGTACAACTTGGCTGGCTCTTTGTGTACTTTCACTCCATGCAGTTATTGAAGGAGCTAACATGTACATGTATGTCATAATATTTTAAGTCATTTAATTTTTTGCACTTCAAATTGAAGGAAAACTCAAAATAATGGTTTACTACATGTACCTTGAAGTGTGGCAGAGTTTCAGGGACAACTGACCATAGGTGACCACTCAACACCATCCAGTAAACAGTCCAACTCTACTGCATCAACAAGACTGTCCACGGAAGTGTTTGCTGCAGTCTTTGATGGTGTCTGTGTCTGCAGAGCCAAGTCACTTAATCCTGGAGATGTACTATGTGGCAAGGATTGATGGATTGTTGATTTTGTTGGAGATTTAAATTGCCTCAATAACTAATTCTTTAGCTCCTGTTGTGTATTTCTCATGATCCATTTCTTCACGAACTAGCGCAACATTACCTTTTACAGATGATTCTAAACATTCCAGTAATTCTTCATTGAGTGAACAATTCTCTAAGCTTGTATCCAAAAGCTGTATCCTTCTATCATGCTTTTATCTTCAACGTAATTGTCTTTGAGGTTGCGCTGCTTAGAATCTGATGGCCTGGTGCCCTAAGTGCTCCACAGCATCGCTACTCTGCATACATGTATTTTCATCCATCCTCTCCCAAAGGTTACATTTGACTGCATTCTGCAAGGAAAATGGAGGGAATCCATTAAGAGATATTTGGATGTTACTAGACAATGATGTTGAAGTTACATGTAGCACAAACAAGAGATACATGTATTGTCTAGGTCACAGGCAAAAATAAATAACAAGTAATAATTTATTTATTTTTATATTATCTAGCATCATAGGTCCGCAATGTGTGTGAAGATGCTAGATAATTATCAAGCGTCATAGGTCCGCAATTCACGCAAAAACGCTAGCTAATATTAATCCCAAGCATACATGTTTAGTACCTTAGATGGTAAAGGAAGTTCTGTTTGCAACCTCTTCTGCAACGGAGAGTTTCCCTTGGCAGCCGACCTCTTCATTCTTGATCTGAGAACAACGCATTTTGATGGGGCAATAACTGGAGTCGATTCTTTCTGATCGGCCAGCTCTGTTTCCTTTAACAAGGTGTTTTTGGGTTTTGGGAGACTTTGCTACTGATCCACAGATGTTCCGGCGCTTTTAGAGGGATTTGACAACACCATTGGTGGTTTTCCTTTTCTGGACAGTTTTATACTTTTTCCTACTAGTTGTACATGTTGTTGATTGAGTTGCCATAGGAGTCGCATGAAGGTGAAAGCAAAGGTCTGACACATATGACTCTTTGTTGTTGTCTGTCATGGCAAGGTCACTGCTCAGATCAATGCTGTTTATTTTTATTGGCTTCCTCTTTCTTGTTAAGATCCTTGCTTGGTTCAGAATTATTGTAATAATTTGCTGCAGATAACTGATCGCGAACCTTGGTAACAGTGCTTAATTTATTTGTTGATGAGACAGACCTTTGAGCACGGCAGTTTATGAAGCTGTGTTTGTCCTACTTGAGATGGTGTGGGTGGAAATGAGATCATCATCTTCTATTATTGTAACTTCATTAACCACGGCATTACATTTATACCCATTTACAAATGAATTTGTCTTCTTTCCAGGCCAGTATGATGGTGATGGTGGTTTCAAATCAATGTTATTATTAACAGCAGGAGAGGGGAGACCATGTTCTGAAGTAAGAGGGGTAATTCTAGCTGCATTCTTCTTCTTCTTCTTCTCATCCTTTGGTAATGACGGCAAAGTGGCATTTTGATCCAATATCTTTGTAAAGTGCTTTCGCTCAGTGGTGACCCTTCCCATTTTGTAATGAAGCTCTTATCTTGTCATCATTTGCTTGCAGTAGTTGGGTTAACTTTGGTTTCTTCTTTCTGGACAAAATAAGGACTTGCATTTTTGAGCTTACTATTCCTAAAAAGTAAGAAAAATAAAGCATAATGCATTTTGGGGGCGAGCGGCCCATGGTTACCAGCTATTTGTTTATAAAGTCAATAAGACAATATCCCATAAATTTATGAGAAAAAAATCAGAATTGATACTGTACAAATAATAATACACTGTAGAAAATAACTATTAATAATAAATTTATTTCTAATGTTATTACTTGATTACAATGGACCACCAAAATATTATCAACATTTTGGCCATCTTCAATGAAACAGTATGGAAATTTTGTCGTACACGACAATGCCATGGCACTTTAAACACAGAATACTTAGCCAAGAACAATGTCAGGCCTAAACAATAAAGGTAGAGGATAAGGATAATGGTTGAAAATGAATAATCTATGCCTGTATGGATTAAAATTCATTTTTTTTCAGTTGAAATGTTTATGGCAACTTGTCCAGGCTAGTGGAAAGGTTTTCAGACATTAACAAATCATTGGAGATGAAAGATTTATTCTTAAAATAAGCTCGAATCTTGGCTCCAATGAAGTGGTCACTCTACCCAGCCAAAAAGGTAGAAGGGGCATGTTATGTTAATAATACCAGCAAACGTTTCTTTATCTTTTTTCTTACATGCATTATGAGTTGTTACCTCCGCAGGTTAGGTAAATCCCCCTAAAATTTACTGCACCTATCCAACATTAGTGTTAGCTTATATTGACCAGTCTCTAGTAGATGTTGCATGGCAGGCTGTTGCACTACAAGTCAAGTCGTAAATAAAGTTCCTACCTTTTTAGTTGATAATTTGAGGGCTCTTTCGACTCCTTTACCATTTCCTGAAATTATATTACAGAGAAATATAGTGAGCTAGGTGTGAACATATAACTCTGTGTAATAAATTGATAGAAATGCAACAAAGTTATAGTGTCGACAAGACAACAGATTTCTGTTCTGGTTATGCAGCTATCAATGTAAATCCCTCGTGGTTTATGCAAGTGTTAGAGGGGCGGGGCCGCGGGGGTAGGCAGCGGGGGAGGGGGTGGGTCCACCGGGGGGGGAGTCGCGCCGGTGCAAAAGGTCAGGGATTTTGACCACAAGACACGATCGCCGTCTCTCGGCATTTGATTGCGAGTCGCGT